>BQNB010000382.1:116175-166595 GCA_026074375.1 Tanacetum coccineum | reverse complement strand
TGTCATACACCTACTTCCTTGACATTTCTTTTAAACTTTCATTGATAGAATAGAAAAGATTCAGATTGTACGAGAACTTATATTCAAACTTCCATGTCAATAGTTAATTTTATTTAAGCACAATGCAGTCTTAATAAATGTATGAAGCACACATTATAATTACATGTCTCTTTAATTATACGTAGGCATCTATGCAAGTCACCATGAACGTATTAATACGATAGTCTAGAAAGTGAACATGTAGAACAAAACAAAGATCAAAAAAATTAATTTGTAATTACTTTTTTTTGAAAACCATGTTTTACACATGATTAATTTTTTTTAATACTTTAAACTAATAAGCATAGTATGCTTATGAACTATGACCATTAACAATATAGGAGTATATATATACTAACTCAAGTACGTAGGTAAGCTAATATTTGTCTCCAAATAACACTGTATTTGTTCTCACAGCTCGTATAATACCAATACAAGTAGACCAAAGTATTAAATAGAATAAAAAGACATCTATTAATTGTCATTATTATAGTCCAAACAAATGTATCAATTACAAAGAAAAGTATATCAATTTCTTAAATAATAGGAGTAACTTCATTTAGGGTACAAACAGTAGTATAGGATCATTTTGAAGTATCAAACTCGTAGGAGATCAAACAATATACTTGAAAAGTATGTTTAAATGATTTTATTTTTACAGGAATTCTTCTTAGTTGAATCCTATATGCTCCGTATAACTTTGACTTGTGAGCTCATCACTACAAGATATAGGACACTGATTGAACACTCATCTTCTCCATTAAAATGGATGGCTTACATCACGGTTTTACTACGATAATAAAAAAAAGACAATAAAACTAAACGATATATAAACACGAGCCTGTTCTTGAAATCTGATATTATATACTCCACTATATGGTAAGTTATGAAACATTAAGAATAAACCCAAAAATTAGTTTTCAGATTCCAGAGAAAAACTTAAACTCGGATATATATGTGTATGAATGCTCCTTTTAACAGTGGTAATCTTTCTATTTCTTAAAATGTGTACCCATGGTAAAAAAAGCTATGATACCTGCAAAAATCACGCAAACCAAAAGTGAGACAAAAGAATATGGTAATATGATCAACGAACTGAACGATGTATAAAAGGAACATGGAAAAAGATGTTGAAAAAAATAACTTTTGAAAGAGAGTTAAAATTTTGACTATAAGATCAGAAGTAAAAGAAAAAAACTAAATTAAGACTCAAAAAGAGAATAAAAACAATGTATATGTTACGAGACATGTTGCAAGTTGTTACCTGTTCAAGATACAACCATCTTCTTCCACAGTTTTAGTCAATACAAACCGTCGAGCTCCGCTGCGCTGCAGCTACAACACTATGATAGTCTAACGCGCACATAAAGGGAAGGAAAAAAAAGAGAACTGACCGTCATACAAGCTATTGACAGCTATCACATGTACACCACGACTATCATAACAAAAAAATAAGAACCAAGCATTGTATTATTTCAAGACTATATTCAAAGAAAAAAATACGTTAAAGAAAAGTATATAGGGGGGAGAGAGAGAGAGAGAGATTTACCGTATGGTTGAGATGTGGTGTGAAAATGAAGACATTCGAGGCATATCATATCATGGAGAAAAAGTGTGAAAGACTCAAACTCTCAATTCAATCAAAGTCTGAAATAGTGTGTAACTATTTCATGCTAACGTGTCCAAATTTGAAGACTTAACAGTAAAAACACACCTCTTTCTTATAATATAGGTAGATGTACATACATGGTTTTTCCTTAAGTAATAATTTCATATACCACCCTACTTTTGTATTTAATTTTATATATACTCAAAATACAACTATTAAATGCACAATGTACAATGTTTTCAATGCATGTTTGGGTAAATATGAAATTTTCACCTAAAAGGAGGAGAAATATGAAATTGCCCCTTTCCTTAAATTTTGATTATGTGTTCTCGTTGATTACAATAGAAACAATAATGTGTCTTGATTGATTTTACTTGTTGTACTAAAAATAAGAATATGATTATTGTTATGATAATAAATGTTTTCTGCTTTTATTCTTTGATCTATAAACTTGTATGCATTCAGACTAGTGCGATGCACCGAGCTTGTTTTTTGTTATAAAAAAATTGAATTAAGATGATGTACTGCTTATTGTTCTTTTCAAGAACCAAACTACATTCAACTTGTCTTTTCTTTAATATTATGAAACATCACTAATATTAATGAAAGAGTCACAAAGACCCTCGTAGGTGTCTGGGATTTGCCACCACAATCTAACTACAGTCTAACTCACCGTAAGTAGCTTTGCATAAATCAAATCTATGAAAGTGTAATTACTTGCTACCCATGGAACTTTACTTCATTTACTTCAGTTTCACCGATGACTAATTTTGTTTCATTCACAGTCATGTTAAGTTACCAATTGATACTTAATATAACATATTACTATATGCAAATGAGTTAATACAAAACTCGAAAATAATAAGAATGAAATAAGAAACACGGATTTTAGCAATCACAACACCACAAACAACATCTTATTTCCATTATTTAAGCAAACTAACTAACACAAAAACTGTTGATGCAAAAGTTGGGTCTGTTTGTGTTTGGCCCGAATAAGCTGTTTTCCGAGTACAAAACACCTTCTTCTTGCACCAAGTGAATTTATTGAGAACCCTGCACAAGGAAGTAAAACACCGTTAACCTTATCGTGGGAGCGGATCCCATGATTAGACTCCGGTGTGAGAGTAAGTATCGGTTGTTTTGGAGGACAATTGAGAGTATTAGGGTTTTTTGGTCATACCTGAATCAATGAATGTTATCCTCTTTTTATAGGCCTCAGACCCCGTAGGGTTTCCTTGTATTTCGGCCCAATATAAGGCCGATATAACCGGAATCTGACCTTATCCTTAGCATATTCAAATAAGGAGAGTATATCCATTAATTGACTGGGCTACCTATCCCTAAAATAGCGCCCAACTACATCGCATGCCGGAGCATAATGCCATATACTTTGCTATCTCCGGCCGCGGCCTGGATGAGTGACCATGGCCGTGACCCATAACCCGCGGCCCAAGTAGCGATAACAATAATTAGCCCAAAATAGTATCTATGGGCCGAGTCGGACCATACTATACGTCATCAAAATGTAAGTCGATGACTAATGTATATTATATATTATATCCTAAAAACAGATTGTGTAGAGAAATGGCATTTCAGTTGAGATAAAATGGGGATATAAAGTGACTGAAACTATCTAATTAAGCAATATAGTGTATGGGTTGTTCTAAGGCTTGAAACTTTGTATGTTATGTAGGATAATATGGTATCTAAGGCTTGAAAGCTGGCATCGGTATCTAAAGTAGGCAAGTGAACTACTTCAACTCCATATCAACAAACTTGGATTCTTCTTAATTTTAATGGGTGCTGATATTTACACAGCACTAATTACTTCGCACACAGATAATTAATGTCCTTTTACTATTATGCCCCTCAACACTCCTTTTACTATACATCCAGTTATTCCACATATTTTGGCTAACTTTTAAGGCTAACATATTAACATTACAAGCGTACTTAGGCAAGGGATCTCATCTAACCCTCTAATGTATCTATTGACGCCGCGTCTCTGGTGACTCCGTCAAACCTTTGGATAATCATATACCCCAGTCCTCGTATGACACCCGTTTTAAGTGTTCAAGCACTCAATTAAATATTGGGCTTCATGAATACTTGTGTCGACCCATATGTATTTGAAAACTAATAAAGGTTATTCCAGATTGCATAAGTAGTCGACATAATGTTACTCTTCTATGAATCATTAACTTGTGTCGACTCTTTGCTCAACAACACAATTTCGGACCAGTTTTAAGCTTTTAAAATCATAGTATTTTATAATAATTTAATGTGCTTTATCCTAACAAGTAACACCGGTATTGATCTTTTTCTATTCTAAACATCCTGAACGTTTATATCTCGGTGAGACGAAATCGCGCCTTTGCAGACTCTCTTGGGTGTTGGGAAGAACAAAATCAGCGTTCTATCACCCTTTTGTTCCTATTCTTCATTATCATTTATTTTAGTGTGTTTCATTTCTTTATTTTTACTTTGTCATTAAACTCTAAAAGATGAAATTTATACATTTTGTTAATGATCTCTTAATTTCATTTAGGCGTTCTCACTGACTCAGTGACTAAAAAAAACTTAACATGTATTAATGACATTAGTCATTGAGACTCAACATTTAATGTTAGGACTCTTTTGATATGTACATATACAATTTGAGATACACATAATTTCTCACAACAATAACCTTCGATTAAAAGTAACAATAATAATAACTGATGAAAGAAAGAATCAAACAGAAGATGGCCATGTTGCGAATCAACTAAATGTGGCATACAAAGAACAAATATACTTCTCCGTCATGCTCAAAGACACCTCAAAGATTTGTGAAACTCGATAAATGATCATCTTCGATTTTTATCCATATTATTATCCTCATATCTTCATTCAACACAATCAACAACTCAAATGAAATTTCAATATTAGATTCAACAAAATCAGATTAAAAACATGATATAAACGTACAAATGACCAAAGTGAGAAAGCGGTGACAGCGGCAACAACATTCCGGCGAGGCAAGAACGGCGACGGTAGCAACTGTAATAACAACAAAACATAAAAAAAACAATAAAACGCAGATCTAGATCTTTCAAAAAAAAACCAACAAAACTTTTTTGATAATCATAGATCTAAAAAAAAAAGAAACTCAAAAAGTATAAAACTTTATTTGTGACCGTACGGTCCTCTGTAGTCCGTGTTCATTAGTGGTTAGGCTCACGGTGAAGGTGTGGGTTTTGGTGGTTGTGAAGTCCGAAGATGGTGAGGTTGGGTGGTGGTAGGAGTTTTGTTGTGGGGATGATGGGTTATTATAAATTTCAATGATCATAAAAGTAATGGTACCATTTAATATATGGATTGAATGATGGTTTGAGTTTTGTAACTCCAGGATCTTTGATTTGTCTGTGGTTTTAATTGCATGATGGTTTCTATACACAATTAATCATTTAATGTAACATTTATTATTTAACGCAATTTGTTACGAAAGACTTACATGACATTTTGTAACTTAACTTGTACAACTTTCAAAGCAAGAGTTACAAAACTCTAATACACTATTAAATTAGGAAACTCAGCCTTTATATATGTAACACCCCAAAATCGGACTATGCAGCGGAATGGTAACAATGGGGTGCTACGTCAAAGTACAACAATCAAGATATAGGAAACGACCTTAAATGGACGTTTAAGATAAGATTTCATTCGATGCCATAACAAAATATCAGAATTTATACATTAGGTCTCATATGTTTTATAAGTCATAAACATTTCACATACATTTTTAATTATACCAAAAGCTTCATAATACCAAAAGATGACTTAAGTTCTTAAAGATAATAAAAGTTACATAGACTTTAGATAAAACACAGAATCCGTCTTCATTGATATCCGCCACGGCTCCCTCCAACTTCAAGCCTAGGACCTGAAAAATACATGCTAAAAGTCAACACAAAGGGTTGAATGAAAATCATAGTTTATCGTAAAAAAAGTAGACACAAAGATCGAAGTAATAGTAAGACCCTTGAAACATATTCAGAAGTCCAGAACTTTTATTCATTCATGTTACCGAACCTCATGACCCCGAAGCTTACTAGATTTGTGCCCCAATCAGAATATAAATGCTTGCCAACAACCCTAACACCTCTATTTAAATGCACCTTGATCAAACTAGTGACCCGAAGAAAGGGTGAGGATTGTCAGTCCCGATAGATCTATCCCACAATACCGCATCTTACTATAAAAGCAAAGTAACGGTTCCATGATAAATAGGGACTTCACTGAAATAAGGTAACTTAGCAATAATATTCAGGCAGTAATCTGGATAGCATACACTTTGTAAACACTTAGAAAAAAATACTTTGTTTCCAAATAGTAAAACACAAGCAATGTAATTCACCCCGTAGATTTTGTAAAACAATCAAGTAGTATAAAAGGGGGCATGAACTCAACCTCGAGTGAATGGTAATCAATAAGAAGTATTCACAACGAGCTAATAAAAAATGTGTCACTAAGGAATTCGAAAAGGCAACTTAATCCAATATAGGTCGTATAATGTACTAAACACTTTGATTATTTATATAGTCGTATAGCCTCATCATACTATCGTTCGAGCGCTAACATAATTAAAGAGGTTCATGTAGTGACGTATGAGGTCTAGGACAAACTTAAACTTCGTAAAATACCAACAACACTGTCGATACGCCACCGACCAAGAGGCCTCATTAGAACACCCATAGGTAATATACGTAGTATTACTTGTGATTAACTATATACACATATAATATCTATATAGCTACATCCACCATCTAATTGTTTTTAGTGAAAATCATAATTTATAAAGTAAAAACGTTTATATAAGTATACTTAGTACTCAACTGGCGTAAACTTTTTTCGTTTTTTTAGTCCGTTACTTCGTTTCTTACCGTCCAAGCCTTCGATTATGACGAATTAATCAAAAATATAACATTTTCAAAATTTGAGTTTTTATGATGAATAGTGATTTTAACTGTTCAAAACAGTTAAATATATTTATTTTTATAGATTAAAGGAGGGGGGAAGAGGAGTTAGGGAGGGGGAGAGAGAGAAGGGGGTAGGGGAGAGGAGAGAGGAGAGAGGAGAGGGAGGTAGGAAGGGGGGAGTTAATTAGAGAGAGGTATGAAGGGAATGGAGAGGGGAAAGGAGAGAGAGAGAGGAGGGAGGAGGGGAGGAGAGGGGGGAAGGGATAGGAGGAGAAGAGGTAAGTTGGGAGGGTTAGGGAGGGAGTTAGAGAGGGGGGTTAGGAGAGGTAGAGTTAGAGGTTAAGGAGTGAGCGGGGGAGGGAGTTAGAAAGGAGAGAGGATGGAGGTTAGAGGGAGGAGAGGAGGGAAAGAAGAAGAGGGAGAGAAGGGGAAAGGGGGAGAGGGAAAAGGGGAGGTCAGGTAGAGAGTAGGGGGAGAGAGAGGGGAGAGAAGGGAGAAAGAGGGAGAAGAGGGGAGGAAGGAAGATGAGGAGAGGGAAGAAAGGAGTGAGATGGAAGGAGAGGTGAGGTTTAGAGGAGGAGAGGGGAGAGAGAAGGAGTTAGGAGAGGGAGAGGGGGGTAACGAGAGGGAGAAGGAAGAAAAGTGAGAGGGATAGAGGACAGAGGGGGAAGAGGGGGGGGGGAAGAGTAGAAAGGGGGGAAGGAGTTAGGGGGAGGAGAGGGGAGGGTAAGAAGAGGTAGGGAGGGAGAGGTTTAGGGGGAAGGAAAGATGGAGAGTGATGGGGAGAGAAAGGAAAGGAGAGTAGGGGGGGAGAGGGAGAGGGTAGGGAGGGTAGGTTTTTTTTCGTAAAATCTCGTAAATGCGTAACTTATTTTCGTTTTTAAAAACTCCCTGTTTTTAGCGATTCTTTCGAGTACGTCTTCGTAATTAAAAGTTCTATTTATTTATAATGATCTTTTCCAAAAATAAATGTCCCTGATGAACAGTAACGTTTTATAAAATTATTTTTATAAAAGTATTAATTATCATACACTTGTAATCATCGTATCTTTTTCGTTATAAATCGGTTTTTCGAGTTTCTTATCATTTTGGAATCGTCATGTGACGTACTATCTTTATAAAATATAAAATCCATGTCCAAAAATTCGGACCAAAACAGCCCCTTATATATCTTTTGAGTTTATTTGTATAACTTTATTTTTATATACTTTTTAACTACATAAATTAATCACAAGTCTTCCACAAGCCATTATACCATAATATATTCAACTACATAACACATGAATAAGTGTACAAAATTATAATCACAAGCAAAAATATATTTTACCTGTTTAAAAGCATCATAATGGTGATTTTGCCATATAGAACTAATATACTTATAAAATCATGAAAATGAAAAGGTGAGGGATTATAGATAACCTTAAGGTGATAAATGATGATGAGAAATATAATCTAAATCCTTGTTTAGATTTTAAACCATGCTTGCAAGATTAGAAACCTTAATTTCCCAAGAAACCCTAATTTCACTTTCTTTGCTTCAACACTTGAAAATACTTAACCTAACCTTCAAACCATCTTAGTAGGTCTTAGATATGTTGTGTGTATGCTTGTATAAGTGGTAGAAAAATTTGTATGGATTGAGTAGGAAGAGTGTTTTGAGCCGTGGGCTTCAAAGGAGAAAAAGGGAGAGAGTTTTGATCTTTTACACCAAGTGTTAAGTGTATGCATGTGTTTATCTCATATGCATGTATTATATATGATCTAGCTAGTCAAAAGATTGCAATAATGGTCAAGGAACACAAATGAGGTCTTAAAGGAAAGATGGTCAAATCACTAGCTAAATTTCCTAAGTCTAAAATTGTGTAACAATGCTAGCTAATAAAGGCTTATGTTTTCTATGTCTTCTAAGGAGTGTAATTATCCTATGATTTCAAGGATTGATGTCACTAGATATTTACTGCATTATCTTGAATAAAAGAAAGAATCGAAGGTATCCTTGTATTAATAAGTTGGAAGTAAAATGTAAGTTGTAATACTTGTAATCATTGTATGTCTTGTGTTATATCCTTTATGTATATGGGCCTTCACATATGATATACTTAGGCAAAGTTTTATAAAAACATTGATCATTAGAAATAATAATGGTTATTTGTTGAAAGCTATATTATTTTGGTGTTCCGTTATATACTAAACGAATTTATCGCGAAATTGTAACGTTTTTAAACGTAACGATAAAAATAAAACATAATAAGTTGATTATTACTTTAGTAATAATAATATAATGATTACTTGACGTAAACTTTAATTTGTTTGGTGCCCGCTTACGCTAATTGTTGATTTTTAACTTACGCGATTTAACTATATAATAAGAATTAAAAGTAAACGCGTACGAAAAAAAATAATTTGTAAAAGATAGATGACGTCGTTAAATACATGAAAATACAAATGTTACAGTCTCACCGGTTAGCAAAGCCTTGTCCTCAAGGCTCAGGTTGCAACACCTGAAGAAGGGACGGGTTCAGAGAAAAGATTCGGATATTTCTTCCGGAATTGGTCTTCACGTTCCCAAGTATACTCAGCTCCTTGCCGAGAGTTCCAACGAACTTTGACTAATGGAATTCTTCTTCGCTTTAGCTTTTTCACATCTCGTTCTACGATCTCAATAGGCTCTTCGACAAAAATCACAAGATTTATCAATCAATCTCGATCTCATCCGAGAAAGGCACCTGAACATCTGGATCAAGCCAAGCATTCTTGCGGTTTGACACATGAAACAGGTCCGGGGACACATCTTAGCTCCTGAGGTAACATCATGCCGATAACCAACCGGTCTAAAACGCTCCATGATTTCAAATGGTCCCACATATCGTTGGTGGCTAGCCTTTCCTTTCTACCAAATCGTACCACTCCATTCCATGGAGAAACCTTAATAACACTTACCACGTTCCCCAACTATGGAATTCAGAGGTTTACGCCTCTTATCAGCATAGCTTTTCTGCGACTCCTAGCCCGTCTTTAATCTTTCCTTGAATTTGAACTATCTTTTCGATCATTTCTTCATCATTTCTGGTCCCAATAAGCTGACTTTCTCCATCCTTCAGTCATATTACGGGGGATCACTACATTTCCGCCCGTGACAGAGCCTTGAATGGTGCACACATAATGCTCGTGTGGTAACTGTTAATTATAAGATAACACAATCAATGGAAGATGAGTATCACCAACTGCCACCAAAATCCATAACACACAAAGTTCGAAGGAAGCATATCATCCAGTCGCTGCATAGTACGCTCACTGACTTAATAAAAATCTGAACCGTAACAGAGTCTGAGGGTGTAAGCCGACACATGTCAAGTCCTTATAGCCACCACGCTGTTTGGAAGAGCTTGCCAACCTATAAGTTGTGACGTAATACGATCCATCAGAGCCAACGGTCCTGAAATGATTGACACCGGCACACCAAGAAAAAAAAGTCCATGTCTCAGCTAGAATCTCTTGACAGTAAAACTTTGCCAGTTCTTTGTTTTTTAGGTCTTCCACGGAATATGTATGAAGTGAGCCGCCTTGGTCAGATCTAATCCAAACAATGAACTCCAAATCGGAATCACAATACCCACTTGCTGCTTATTAGGCAACTTTGTGATTAAAGGTACATTGTTAACTTTTCCCATTTTCACACTCAGTAATTTCTGGTTGCTGAGAGAACCTGAGGGTTATGTCTGAATGTTCGGGGCTTTAAAAATAAATCTTAGAGCACGTGAAGAGACAATCTGCTAACGTACTCAGCACAAAAAAAAATAAATGTCTCTCTTTCATATCCAGGCCACCAATACAAGTCTCTCATATCTATAAGTACATCTGTTATCCCACAAACCGGATAAACGGAATATCTAGAAGTACGAGCTTACATCCAAGATCAATTTCCACCTTTAGAACAACCAACCAACTAATGAGATCCAGAATACATCAAAGAATAGAATTTCCCCCAACATCTATCTCGTTGCTCAAAGTGTCTTTCTAAATCCCTCTTAGGCCATTCAGTTTGGGGGCTTATGAGAGTCCTGGAAGCTTCGCTCAGCGCTTACCAAAATCTTAGTCTTAAAAGTCCTAGAATATAATAGTTTAATACTCATAGCACTAGCCAAAACAACAACGACTAACTCATCCTATGGCTTGATTCTTTCTTTTCGCTCAGGTCATCTATCTCTTGTTTCTGCGCATAATGCCCACTGATCAAACTAGCAGGTTGACGAGACGTAAAACCACACAACGTTCCCTCCTGGCCCCGGGTGTTAATTTGGATCCTTCCAACTCGTAGTCCACTAATAAGCTTCGACCACCGCCTTTGTGGCGCATATTTAGAATCTTTCTGGTAAAATAAGAATTTACAGCGAAGACTCTTGTGGTCAGTGGTAGGATAACACTTTTTGATCCCATAGGAGGATAAATGTCTCCAGATTTTTTTTTTTTAAGAGCGAAACAATAAACAAAGAAGGACTAAAAGAAAAAAGAAAACTAACCAAAACAAACGCTACCGCACCCAAATACCAAGTCAATGTGGTAGTAAAAATTTTTTTTTTTTTTCTCATGCTTCTTCAACTGTCTTGACGCATATGCTAAATAATCGAACTCTGGGCCCCAGCTGGAGCCATTAGCAACTGGCTCCCAAAATCTTGTTTTGATTCATCACAATAGAAAGCACTAAAGTCGCGTCAGGTCCCATCGGTGGATGTCAAACACAGGAGCGTGTGCATAACAATAGCGGTTTTTCAGACCTTTCAGATACCCGCCGCCCTTCATAAAAGTTGGAAAGCTTCATCTTGCATTTCGCCCCACACATTAAGACCTTATTCTATGAGGGTCCAACAGTCGTGAGGGAGGCTTAGGCGATCTTTGGATAAATATCTCAATAGAAATTTTTCCGTTAGTAAACCCACCAATCCTAAAAAAAAAAAAAATGAACGGATTTTCAAGTTGACGGATTCAAGATCTTCCAGTATCTTGACAGACTCAACCTTGCTATGGGATCCATGTGGATACAGTCATGGTTGCCCACATTTCCTAGGAACTGAACTTCTTTTCAACCAAAAATCAACACTTAAAAAATTTGCGTATAAAACTTCTCCTTTCTCGAGTAAGTCCTAAAAATCATCTTCAGGTGACTTTAATGTTCTTACTTCTGACTTTGAGTAGATTAAGATGTCGTTAATGAACACAATTACGAATTTGTACAAATACGGTTTGCAGACGCGGTTCATTAAGTCCATGAATATTGCTGGTGCGTTCGTCAGCCTAAATGGCATGACTGTGAACCCAAAGTGCCTGTAACGCCCCGACCCAAATGGGTAGAAGTATTACAAACATGGTGTGACATCAAAGGCATACATAATCAAAAAACAAAAGCATAGTCAAATAGCGGGAATTCTCCTTATTAAATTAAAAAACCAAAGGAAAAATAAGTCAACATGACATAAGGTACATAAGGTTCTCAAAGGATAGACAAAGGTCCAAAAGAAGAATACAAAAATGTCTTGAAAAGAAAACAGTTTCATATATCATAAAACCTAAATCTCACGGTAGGGTAACTCCAAACAACGCAGCACTCATAATCTGAAAGCAACCCCAACTCCTAGCTTAGATACGTGCCGCAGAAAAGAAAGGTGCGGCTGAGCTTTTACAAAGCCCAGTGAACATATATAATAATAATATAACGAAACCGCAAAGAGATATTTTTAATGATAAAACTGAAATCAAAGGATACGATACAAGGATACAAAGGATATCACAATACATGATCAAAGGGATACAAATATAAGGTAAGACAAATCAGAAGTCAATTCATAGTGTAAGGTAAGATGAATCAGAGAATCAAATTACGCTCAATCACCAAGCCCAGACACAAATCATATCCATAGTAAACCATGGAGTCATGAGCTCCCAAATTGTGAAAGACGTGGATTGCACCCAAAACAACAGTCACCAAATAATATCCAAAAATCATAATTCATTAAAATCGATCGAATACAAAACAAATCTATGTATGCATCCCCATAACGCCCCCTATAAACAAATAATAATCTCATAGCGCACATATAATACAAATGGGGGATCGGTATGAGAAATCACTCACTCACACATCGATCATAGCCAAAGGTGCATCAATGACAACGGCCATGTTACCTTGATCTTTATGGCTAGGAAACAAAGTAGGGGCTCTTGGTTCTCAAAAACTGAAGGGTTCAAAGCAAAGTCATACATCAAAGTTCATTTTCAAAAGGAATCAAAGTAAGTTTCAATGCTAAAGGTTCAAATATACAAAAGGTTCAAATATCAAAGTGGTAGCATAGCATTAGGTTCAAATAGAGAACAATAAAAGACAATCATATAAAAAGGAGAACCAAAATCAAAAATGGGCTCCAGAGCAAAATGTAGCAAATCACTTGAATATGTAATCAAAGATAGACAGAGGTAATATGTCATGAAGAAACCTTAAACGATAAGGTCAAATATCTGCTAGATCTTACTTGAATTCCGAAAGAAGCAAAGCATACTAAACGAAACCACCACAGGAATAAATCAAATTCACTCACTTCTGACCGAGACCTAAAGAAATATGAATTCGAATTAACAAACCATTCAATTTAAGTTATACTTCTATTTTTAGTAACTTTTC
Source organism: Tanacetum coccineum (assembly GCA_026074375.1). Taxonomy (NCBI): domain Eukaryota; kingdom Viridiplantae; phylum Streptophyta; class Magnoliopsida; order Asterales; family Asteraceae; genus Tanacetum; species Tanacetum coccineum. Next base: position 153,313 of record BQNB010000382.1, on the reverse strand, counting down.
ATTTTAGTTATCTTTGCCATGTTTTAGTAACATACAGCCAATTTGAGATTCTATTAAGCATTTTTGAATAGCATAGGACTTAATATACCAACCTTTACAAGTTTTAAGGGATAAATTATGACAACTTTTCCATATTTTAGTGTTTATAATATGCAAAATCAACAATTTTCAAGGTAAAAGGGTAAATACAATAGTTTCACACCCTTTTAAATCAGATTTATACCTTTCATTTTATGTATTTACAAGTCAAACTCCTTAATTTACACAATTTACATATCTGAAGCCCTTTTGGTTTATTAATAAATTAAACAGTATCATTAAATTTTTTATCCATAATTACAAAACAAGCCGTATAGATTTCAATATGGAAAAAATAATACTTTATACATTAAATACTAACCAACACCTTATACTTTTCAGAATTTACAATTTCATTCCCTCATTTTTAAAATAATTAAACTTTCTAATTACTTATTATATGTAATAAACCATATTTAAATATCAAAATAATATCAATATGACATTTTATAACCCCGAACTTATTTAAACCGAATATATTAAAGATAAATAACATGTTAAAACAGACCCCATAGTTTCAAGAAATTACAAAAAACAAGTCCTTATAACTTTAAAAATCACAAAAGAGAAGAACAAACAAAGAATGGAATAAAGAAAATAAGTTCGGACTAACAAAGATAAATCACAAAACCCCTAATTTAAATTTTCCCCAATCAACGAAAAACAATTATTATTCAATCATGGAATTAAATTGTGCACCTTGTAAAAAAAATAGTAAAACCCTAACCCTAATTCATTTAAACATTTTTCTTCCCCTTTTTTCCTTTTATTCGAAATCGGCAAACCAAATTAAATCCCAAATAAATATTTCGAATCTTTTATAAATTTTTCCAACAATTGATCTGAGTCTATATATATAATAAAACCCTATAAAAATATAAAATCAACTTATTACAACAGGTTTTTTAAGCGATTCATAATTAACTAAAAATAGGGTTTTCCCAAATGTTTTTAAATTATTTCGAGCAATAATAAAATGCATGAAACATTTTCCCAATGCAAAGATCGAATTAATACGATTTAAAAAAGTGAGTTATAAAATACCCATTTGAGATCCATGAGAAATTTTAATGAATATTATAGAATTTTTTGCTTATATTCGAAAAAGTAAACGCCAAACCAATACAAAATCGACACAAAGCCTTATAAAATATCCCCCCAACTATTTTTCCCACAAACCCCTAGACTTACAAAATCACCTTAGAAAAATCGGCAAGCCTTGTAGAAGTTTTATGCCGCCTCTAACATTCTTCTTTTGGAGTGTTCTGATTTAGGTTTTTAAGGGTTTTTCCGGTGATTTTGGTTTTAAGAAATTTACAAATGAAAATATATAGAATAATTATAATAGGTATTATGCCGAGTTTTAGGGCTTTCAAATAGAGATATAATCAGCTTTTAACTTTGCATGATTATTTTGATAATTATCAATATTTTATTTAATTAATTTTGTATAGTATAAATAAGTTAAAAATCATATAATTTCGGCAAAAAATATATAATACAATATAAATAATTCATTCTTACATAATATAAGTATTGATCTTACATAATTTTATAAATTTGCCAAAATTGTATTTTTCATAATTTCTAGACATTGAAATGAATTTTATTTTAGCTTTTAATGAAATTTTCTTTGAGTTATGTGGTATTTTGGTAATTTTACACTTGTTGAGATTTTCAGGTTTTACAACTTCTTCCCCTCTAAAAAAAAATTTTCGTCCTCGAAAATTGAAATAAACCGGAATGAAAACGAAATGAGAACGAAACGAAAACATAACCGAACTAGACAAAGAAATGAGTGATAAACTACTTCGCTAGACACTTACGGTCTCCCAGGTAGCCACCACGCTCTGGTTATAATCTTCCAAAGAATCTTCACAAAAGGAATAACTTTGTTTCTCATAACTCCTCGTCTACCTTGCCGATCCTAAGGAATTGGAGAATCAGGTTCTTCGAGACAAGCATAGTCAGGCTGAATCCTGATCAAAAGATACAGATGTGCGTACAATAGAACATTCAAAATGGATGATAATGGTAATCCCCTTCAAAATGAGAATACATGAAGAGACATCGTGAAACGTGCTATAACTCTAGACGGAAGGAAGCGCGCAGACACCGGATACGAAACCTACGTCCAATATAAACGTTCCAAGGAATCTCTCAAACGAGCCAATGAATCGAGGACTGAGCTTGAGCCCTTAGTGAATCCCATAACAATGGGGAAAAACGTTTAAAACGATGTCCTATGAATGCGAAACTTTCAGGTAATACTCTCGATCTCGCAATCTTGAAACTCTAAGTCACGTCGATGCTTATCAGCATAACTCCTCTGTCGGGATCTAGCCTCTTTCCAATTTCCTCCTTAGCAACAGCTAACTCGTCTCATTAGTAATCTCGATGACTTCGGACCTTCAATCAAACGCTTCACTCTACTTCATCCAGGGCAAAATAGGTGCTAGACATTTTCTAAAACCATACAAAGGCTCGAAAGGTGCTCGCGCCGTTGATGCTAGTGCAATGCCAACATTATTGTAGGGCAAACTCTACCACGCATTAATATTCCATCCCAACTCACATGTCCATTCCCAAAGCACGACGAAGCCCCTCAACATAGGTCTTTCCAAAGTCTTAAAATTTCCTCTCTGACTGAACCATCCTGTTTGAGGATGATGAAAAGCTGTACAGAACTTAAGACCGTGTTCCTCCATAGCATTCTTTAATAATCCTTTCAAATAAAAGAGACTTAAACTTCGATATCTGTCGGACACAATAGAAAGTCGCTGTACGAAAATGTAGTAAAAGTCCATAGCAAGTGCTAAAACGATTTCCTGTCGAAAGATAGTGACACAAGGGGTAAAATCTCCGGCCAACTTACTAATAAAACCAAATAGTTCTATCCCGAATGGGTAAAGAAAAGATGAGCAGAACTTGGTTAGCCGATCAACAACCACCCAAATCGCATCATGATTTTTACTGTAGTAGTGAGGCAAAACCAGTAACGAAATCCATGAGAAATCTATCCCATTTCCACATAGGAATCTCCAAAAACGGCTGTAACAAACCACTAGCCCCTCCTGATGTTCAAATTTGACCTGCTACAAGTCATACATTTGGATACAAACGTAGCCACATCATTGTTTCATAGCCATTACCAACCAAAAGTATGTTTCAACAAATCTTTGTACATTTTGGTGAAACCTGGATGAATCGTATAAATGGAGAACTATGAGCTTCCAGTCATCAACCTTTTCTCATCGCAGTACCTGAGCATTAAGAACACATAACCAATCCTTCAAACCACAAAACAATCACCGTCATCATCAACAAACTAAACTCTAATATGTTTGCCGTCTTCAACAATTCTAACACACTAAAAAATTGGATTTGATGAACCGTATTTTCCACGAGTACCTTGATAAGTTCATTATTGTTTTCATCGATGACATCCTCGTTTACTCCAAGTCTAAAGAAGAACATGAGCAACATCTACGAATTATGTTGGAGATTCTTAGACAGAATAAGTTATATGCGAAATTTTCGAAGTGCGAGTTCTGGTTACAGCAAGTCGCTTTCCTTGGTCATATTGTGTCTGCAGATGGCATCATTATGGATCCATCAAAGGTTGAAGCTATCACCAAATGGCCGAGACCTACTACGGTGATGGAGGTGAGAAGTTTTCTGGGGCTTGCTGGCTATTACCGACGTTTTGTTGAGGGTTTCTCCCGATTAGCTTTACCTCTTACCCAGCTGATGAGAAAGGGTGAGAAGTTTGTGTGGACGGATGAGCGTAATGAGAGTTTTGAGGAATTGAAACGGAGATTGGTGTCTGCTCCGATATTGACTCTTCCATCAGGTTCCGGTGGTTTTCAGATATACAGTGATGCATCGAAGAAAGGTTTGGGTTGTGTTTTGATGCAACATGGGAAGGTGATCGCCTACGCTTCAAGACAACTGAAGCCTTATGAAGTAAATTATCCAACCCATGATCTTGAGTTAGCTGCCGTGGTTTTTGCATTGAAGATCTGGAGACACTATCTGTATGGTGAAGCTTGTGATATATTTACAGATCATAAGAGTCTCAAATATATTTTTACTCAGCGAGAACTTAACATGAGACAGAGAAGATGGTTGGAACTTCTGAAAGATTATGACACTAACATCCAGTACCATCCGGGCAAGGCTAATGTGGTTGCCGACGCACTTAGTCGAAAATCTGGGATGATAGCTTGTTTTGATTCCATAATCCTTCGTGATTTAGAGCGTTTGGATGTTGAGCTATGTGTACGAGGTTCTGGTGGCTATTGGGCGAGTATGAGGATAGAGTCTAACCTCATGCTACAGATCAAAGAAGCTCAAAGGGACGACGGTGAGTTGTGGGCTATTGTGCAGAATGTTGAAGACGGTAAACATACTGAGTTCAGTGTTGATGATGACGGTGTTGTGTGGTTTGAAGATAGGCTATGTGTTCCTAATGATCAGGCACTTCGCGAGAAGGTTATGACGGAAGCTCATAGTTCTCCATTTACTATTCATCCAGGTTCAACCAAAATGTACAGAGATTTGAAACAGTACTTTTGGTGGAACGGCATGAAGCAAGATGTGGCTACGTTTGTATCCAAATGTATGACTTGTCAGCAGGTCAAAATTGAACATCAGAGGGCTAGTGGTTTGTTACAGCCGTTGGAGATTCCTATGTGGAAATGGGATGAGATTTCCATGGATTTCGTTACTGGTTTGCCTACTACTCAGAAAAGACATGATGCGATTTAGGTGGTTGTTGATCGGCTAACCAAGTCTGCTCATTTCTTACCTATTCGGAAGAACTATGGTATTAGTAAGTTGGCGGAGATTTTTCAACAGGAAATCGTTAGACTGCATGGTACACCGACTGCTATTGTGTCCGACAGAGATCCAAAGTTTACGTCTCGTTTTTGGAAAGGATTACAGAAAGCTTAGGGAACTCGTCTTAAGTTCAGTACAGCATTTCATCCTCAAACCGATGGTCAGTCAGAGAGGACCATTCAGACTTTGGAAGATATGTTGAGGGCTTGTGCTTTGGAATGGACAGGTAGTTGGGATGAATATTTGTGCTTGGTGGAGTTTGCCTACAATAATAGTTGGCATGCTAGCATCAAGGCAGCACCTTTCGAGCTTTTGTATGGTAGAAAATGTCGAGCACCTATTTGCTGGGATGAAGTAGGTGAGCGTTTGATTGAAGGTCCGGAGCTCATCGAGATTACTAATGAGAAAGTGGCTGTTGCTAAGGAGAAATTGAAAGAGGCTAGATCGCGACAGAAGAGTTATGCTGATAAGCATCGACGTGACTTAGAGTTTCAAGTTGGAGATCGTGTATTTCTGAAGGTTTCGCCATTCAGAGGAGTTAAACGTTTTGGGATCAAGGGCAAGCTCAGTCCTCGATTCATCGGTCCGTTTGAGATTTTGGAACGTATTGGAGAGGTTTCGTATCGTCTGGCGCTTCCTCCGCAGTTATCGCACGTTCACGATGTCTTTCATGTATCTCTTTTGAGGGGATACCATTATCATCCATTGCATGTCGCATCTTATCCTTTTGATCAGATTCAGCCTGATATGTCTTTGTCCGAGGAACCTGAATCCATTCTGGATCGGCAAGAGAGAGTCATGAGAAACAAAGTTATTCCTTTTGTGAAGATTCTTTGGAAGAATCACCCAGAGCGTGAGGCTACCTGGGAGACCGAAGAGTCTATGCGAGCTAGTTATCCTCATTTCTTTGTCTAGTTCGGTATGTTTTCGTTTCGTTCTCATTTCGTTTTCATTCTGGTTCATTTCAATTTTCGAGGACGAAAATTTTTTTAGAGGGGAAGAAGTTGTAAAACCTAAAAATCTCAACAAGTATAAAATTACCAAAATACCCCTAATGCAAGAAAATTTCATAAAAGCATGCATAAATTTCATTTTAATTCTAGAAATTATAAAAATACAACATATGACAATTATGAAATTTATGTAAGATTAAAATACCTTATATTATATAAGAAAAATAATTAATATTTTTGTATATATATTATTAGCCGAATTAAATGCATTTAAGTATTTATACTTTACAAATTAAAGTAAATTAAATATGGATAGTTACAAAATAAATATGACAAGTTACAAATCAGATTTAGCCCATTTAGAAAGCCCATAAAATCAAAATACTCTAGTAGTATATCTTTTTATACACTTTTCCATTTGTTAAAACTCTAAACCTAATTCCTGAAACCCCTAAAATCAAAAGAGGCGCCAGAATATTTCCAAGGCTTGCACGATTTTATCTAAGGTTATTGAAGGTTAAGGATTTGTGGGAAAAATTTGGGAAGAATGTAAAGTTCTTGGTTCGATTGTGTATTTGTTTTGGGTTCGAATTAAGCAACCGATTTCAATAATTTCATTAAATCATCAAAAACATCAAAGGAATTTTTTTATCTCAATTTTTCATCATATTAAATTCGTATTCTATGCATAGAAAAATTATCATGCATGTTATTTTGATTTTATAAATTAAAACATGTTCGAAACCTAATTTTTTAGCTAATTATGAAATCGGCATAAAAATTATTTGTACAATTGATTTTATATTTTTATAAGGTTTTTTATATCATATATGACTCAGATAAATTGTTGGTAAAATTTTAGAAGATTCAAATAATTATTGGGGATTTATCATTGTTTTGTCCATTTCGAATTAAAGTAAAAAAGGACAGAAATAAAATTAGGGTTAGGTATTGATAATTTTTCAATGTGCATTTAATCCAATTATTGGGAAATAATTATGTTTGTGATTGGGAAAAATTTAATTAGGGTTTTAGTGATTTATTTGTTATCCGATTTGCTATTTAAAAGTATAAGGACTTGTTTTGTAATTTCTGAAACTATGGGGTCTATTTTAGACATGTTATTATATTTAATATATTCTGTATAAAATAAGTTGGGGGGTATAAAATGTCATTTTGATATTATTTTGGATTAAAAAGTTTTAATACCTATAATAAGGTAATTGAGAAATTAATTAATTTAAAATAGAGGGACGCAATTGTAAATTCTGAAAAGTATAAGGTTTGGTTAGTATTTAATGTATAAAGTATGATTTTTTCATAATTGAATCTATAAGGGCTTGTTTTGTAATTATGGATAATTAAAGATAATGTTTAATTAATTAATAAACCAAAAGGGCTAAATATGTAAATTATGTAAATTAAGGGTTTAACTTGTAAATATAAAATGGGAAGGTATAGCTGAAAAAAAAGATGGAAACTTTGATATTTAACACTTTGAACCTGAAAATTGTGTGATTTTGCATATTAAACCCTAAAATATGGAAAGTAGTATATTTAACCTAACCTTGTAAGGTTGCATTTAAGTCCTAAGCTATTTTCCCACCCCAAAAACAATTACTTAATAGAATCTCAAATAATGAATATTACTAATTTTGGAAAGTTACTAAAAATGGAAAGTTTACCTAAAAAAGGAAAGTATAACTTAAATGAATGGTTTGTAATTCGAATTTATCATTTCTTTAGGTTCGGTCAAGAGGTAGTATTTTGATATTCCAGTTGTGTTTTCTATTGATTATTGCTTTTGCTTCGTAATAAGGTCAGATATTCTGACCTTGTCGTTAAGGTTTCTCATGACATATTCCTCTCTATCTTTGATTTCTTATGTGATTTGCTACATTTGCTCTGAGCCTTTTATCTTGGTTCTCTTATATGATCTGTTATTATGTTCTATCTTAACCCTGCTATCAACCCTTTGATATTGAACCTTGGCATGAACCTTTGCATGATCCCTTTGAAATGAACTTTGATATGACTTTGCTTTGAACCCTTCAGTTTGAGAACCAAGCCACTATTTGTTTCCTAGCCATGAAGGTAACATGGCCGTGTCATTGATGCACCTTTGGCATGACTCATGTGTGAGTGAGTGATTTCTCACGCCGTCCCCCATTTGATATTAAACTATGTGCACTATGAAGATTATAATTAGTTTAAGGGGCGTATTGATGCTCCTAGATTTGTTCTTGTATTCGATGGATTGACATTATATATATGTATATTTGGTGACTGATGTTATGGGTGCATTCCACGTTCTTTCACAAATTGTGGAGCTTGCGACTCCATGTTACTAGATATGATTTGTTGGGCTGGTAATTGGACTTGATTTGATTTTTCTGATTCATCTAACCTTACACTATGTTATTTGACTTCTGATTTTTCTTTACCTTATATTTGTATTCCTTTGATCATGTCTTGTGATATCCTTTGTACCTTATATCGTATCCTTTGATTTTCCGTTTATCTTTGCGTTCAATTATAAATTCGATTATATATATCAGTTCACTAGGCTTTGTAAGCTCAGCCGCACTTTCTTTTTCTGCGGCAGGTATCTAAGCTAGGAGCTGGGGTTGCTTTCAGGCTATGAGTGCTGAGTGTGGACTTACCCTAGAGATCTTAGTTTTGATATATGAATTGTTTCTTTTTGAGACATTCGTTATTTGAGTTATTTCGGTTGGATATGTCTGTCCTTAAGAACTTATGTACCTTAAGTCGTGTTGACTTATTTCCTTTGGTTATTTATTTAAGACTTCCACTGTTTATGCTTGTGTTATGATTATGAATGCTTTTGATGTCACACCATATTTGTAATACTTCTACCCTTTCGGGTCAGGGCGTTACAGTTACCTATGTTAGCAATTGTTGGATTTGTTTAAGAGGTGAAAGCTGCAATGTCAAAGACTTTTGGCTTGCTACAACAGCCTGAGATACTTGAGTGAAAATGAGATAGAATCACCATGAATTTTATTACTAAATTTCCAAGGTCAAAGTAGTGAGTATGATGTGATTTGGGTGATGGTCGATTGACTGACCAAGTTAGCTTATTTTCTAGCTATACAAGAAAATTTCAAGATGTGAAGTTGGCAAAGATTTATATTGATGAGATAATAGCAAGGAATGAAATTCTAGTGGCGATTAACTCAAATTGAGATGGATGATTTACCTCGTGGTTTTGGCAGACGCTGCAGAAAGTGTTAGAAAAACGATTGGATTTGAGTACTGTTTAGAATCCTCAAGCGGATGGACAAAGTGAACGTATGATTTAGACTTTAGAAGATATAATGAGGGCATGTGTTACCGATTTTGGTGGTAGTTATCAATTAAGCATTCGGTGTGCTCCATTTGAAGCATTGTATGGAAGGAAGTGTAGGTAGCATGTTTTATGAGCTGAGATTGAGGAAAGTAGTTTGATTGGACCTGAGTTGGTTCAAGAGATGACTGATAAAGTGGTGTTGATAAAAGAAAAGCTCAAAGCGGCGAGAGACCATCAAAAGAGCTATGCTGATAATAGGCGCAAACTGTTAGAGTTTGAGGTAGGAGAACGGGTTATGCTAAAAGTGTTGCCTTAGAAAGGTGTAATTCACTTTGGGAAAAAGGGTAAGTTAGCACCAAGGTATGTAGGGCCATTTGAGATTCTTGAAAGAGTCAGTCCTGTAGCGTATCGGTTGAGATTGCCTGAGGAATTAAGTGGAGTACATGACACATTTCATGTGTCAAACCTAAAGTAGTGATTGGCGGATGCTAGTCTACATGTATCATTGGATGAGATCAAGGTTGACAAAACTCTTCGTTTTGTTAAAGAACCTGTTGAGAATAGTAACTGTGAAGTTATGAGGTTAAAATGTAGCAGGATGGTGATAGTTAAGGTCCGGTTTTGGCTAGAAGCGAGATCTTTAAGACTTCAGGTAAACTGAGTATCCACACTTTTTTGTTTAGCAAGGGGTCATTGGGAGTTGTAGTTAAAGTTGGGTACGTAAGGTTTCTTGTATACCTTAGTATGCCCCTAGATGTGTTTGTGTGATTTTGGTTAAAGTTATTTTATGAATAAACACAAAGTCGAGCCGATTTTTCAAAAACATTGGGCTTTGTAACAACTTATAACTTGGGTTCAAGACAGTTCTTGTTTGATGAGTTGCGAGACCGGGTTGTAAATGACGTTGTTATGCAACTTAAGGTTTTTGACGAGTCTCCTCGATGACAGGCGAGGTTCAGGTAGTTGGATGTTTCTTTTCGTTTGGAGCGGTTATGCTGCTATGCGTACCCTTTTGTGGGCATGCAAAGTGGTTAGCAGTAAGATATCTTGTGAAAGTTAGTTGGAATTCAAACTGTAACTTTGAGTTAACATGGGTCTGGGAGGACTACTTGAAAGATAAATTTCCTCGATTTATTATTTGGTAATGATAGAGTTGAACCTTTTGGTTAAATCTCAGGACGAGATCTCCTAAAGGAGGGGATACTGTGATAACCATGACTTGAGCAGGTTAGTCAAACTATTAGTGTTGACTTATGTATCTGTTGCAATGAATGGTTTATGTGATTGTATGTGTTTATATGCCTTTATGTGGATTATGTGAGAAATTGGTAGTCAATCTATTGAGTGTTATCATCTCAATGAGATTGGAATGGTGGTGAGATTGGTTGAATTTATTTCGTTCACTTTTGGTGACAAGGAAATATTTTGTGATTTAAGTGTTTTAGTGATTTCTCGTGTAAGTATTATTACGTATACGTATTTATGTGTTAGTAATGTTAGGTATGAATAGGTGTTAGTAGTTAGAATAAGAATGAAATGTGAATTTCTATTTTTGGAAAGTTAGGTTAAAATAAAAATAAAAAAAGTTATTTATTTTTAAAAGTCTAGTAAATTGCGTTCACGCAAAAATGTATACTCAAATAAGCTTAGGTTTCTATAAAAATTTAAGGTAATGCAAATAATTAAGTAATTAATAAATAAATAAATAAATATAAAAAATATATATAAAGGGGAAATCGGCCAAAAAAAGAAAGGAAGAAAAAAAAAAGGAAAACAAATCTTACTATAATTAAAATTGATAAAAGATATATATCCTAAACCTTTTTGTAAACCTTATAAATACCAAAAACCCTTCCCCCTCTTGTTTTTAACTGTCCCAACCGAATTTTATCAAAGGAGGAAGAAGAAAAATATTTTTTTTCAAGTTTGGTGATTTTTGTGTTCAAGATTCAAAGATTTAAGGTATAAATTATAATTCTTTGAGTTAATTATCATTAAAAACATGTAATAATTATTATGATGGATAATTATGGTTTCATAACATCTGTAATTAATGATATAATAAACATGTTATAATGATTAGGGTTTAATTAGGATCATATGGGTGTATTCGTTAGGGTTTAGATCGCGTTAGAATTTGATTTAGATTGTGGCATAATTTAGGACTGTGTTGTTTGGCTGATATCTCAATGATGGTAATAGCTTTTGTCAAGTTTCCGATGCCTATGATGTAGCTCAGAGAGTCGAGTTTCGAGAACATCTGGCCTCGAAGGTTTTTGAGGTAGGGAAGTCAGTCAAAGGTTGGTTGCAAGAAAAGTTGTCAAATGAGTAAATACGGGTCATATTTAGGTCAGATTATGAGATATAAAACCCTCACTTAAAATTGAAATTTAACTTAGCCCTTATACAAGAGTTTAGTTCTATGTGTCTATTAGAAATCCCTCAAAGGAGAGCTTCTGATTTGGAGTCTAAGTATGGTTTTTAGGTCCAAACTTTTTAGTGTGCAAACAGATCCGAATTAGGACGATTTTGAATTTTGATTTTCTTATGAGTACTTGTGCATGTAAATGGCTCTTGGGAATCATGAGGTAGTTAATATACTCATAAATAAACATAGATGATTTTTGGTATGAATTATGGAGGTCAGTAAGTAGAGGTTTTGAGTACGTTAAGTCACGTTAAAATTCTGCAGTTTTAAACAAATTGTGACTAACTAGTGAAACTTGTTAACGAAGTGGTTAAAGTTGGGTATGGTGTCGGGGTGACCCATGGGGTTAATAAAACACCTTAGACATCCATTATATGATTGCTACATGTGCATTAAGCTTTTGGTTTAGTAGCGTGTAACACGGGTTATTTTGTTGTTTAGATTTGTGCTAGTTGTTTGTGAAGCTTTTTGTTGGAATCTTTTGGAAAGCTAAACAAAGGTGAGTTTCATGACCCCTTTTTCTTATGTTATTTTGGGGTGAGAATGATGCTTGTCTTGTTGTCGTGTTAAAATGATTTTAAGCTTGCTGTATTTATGTGTATTGGATCGTAGGCACGTTCCGTCGCGTTATGTTGCGATATGATATGTTTGGTATTGTGGATCCCAATATGCAAAACGAGGTGTGAAGGTGGTAAGACTGCGTGAGCTAATATGAGGCAATGTAGCGCATATATGTAGTTGATATGATTGTGGATCGTGGGCACGTTCCGTCCCGTTGTGGTTAATTGGTGTCATGAATTGTTTTGGTAATTGCAGCAGCTAATTGAAAGTTTATTTTTGGATACTGTTGTATGTCGTAAACCTATGATTCTCGTTCAACTTTATGTTGACATTTTAAGCATCATTTTTAGGTGAGCTTAATGGTGCTAAGATAGATCGAAGTAGCTAGAAGAGACCGTAGGATGCTTGGAGTTTCTTTATACTTTCTGTTTGAATAAACGCGTTTGCATGAATTGTTTGGATTATGTTTTGCATGTCATTTATTGACGAGACCTCTTTCTCATTAATAAAGACACCATTAGGTTTTGGGTATTGTTATGACACTTTGTGTCTTTGCTTTACTTTAGTTTTCATTTTAGTATTCTCTATATAGACACCATGTGTTGTGATGATATCCATTCTTGTTTACGCCTCGCTTTTCCGCCTTGGCGGGGTGTGACAATTAGGACTGACTTTGATTGTAGTATCCAAATTGTTCATGTCAGCCACTACACCATCATCTTCGTCATCTATTGTGAAGTCAAATATGCTATAATCTTCCAAAGCAGGCATATCTGGATCACATGGAAGTTCAATGCTTGGTTTTCCACCAACAGCATTAACTTCATTTGTGCTAGCAACATTAACATTGTTAGCACTGTTAACATTATCTTCCTTATCTTGATCTTTATATTCACTATCTTTTCTTGGATCTTCATAAACCTTCTTTCCATCATCACTTGAAGGTTTGGATCCATCATCATGAGAACTATTTGGATCTTAGGAAAATGGTGGATCAACAGTCCATAATGGTAGCAAAATGTAATCTTTGACATGTTCTGTCTCCTTTCTAGCTTGACCTGCATTATCACTTGCTTTTGTACCTGCAAAACCATTATACTGTGTACGTGCAACAATTGGCTCATAATTTATTGTTCTTGTTAGTGCATCAATATCAAATAGCCAATCTGATCCACTCCCTGCAACATTAGGTGTACTTTCACTGAACCTAATATGCAAGTTTTCTTCCACTATCATTGTTCTACTATTGAATACTCTAAAGGCTTTACTATTCAAAGAATATCCAACAAAGAAACCTTCATCAGCCTCACCATAAAATTTGCCTAAGTGATCTATGGTATTGAGAATGGTAATAGAACACCCAAATAGTCTCATAAAACTTAAAGTTTGTGTTCTACCATAAAAAAGTTCATATAGAGTCTTGTTATGAGGCTTAACTACTAACACTCTATTATGTACATAGCAAGCAGTATTAATTGCTTCTGCCCAAAAAGTAGTTGGCAACTTAGAATCAGCCGGCATAGTCCTAGCAGCCTCAATTAGTGTCCTATTCATCCTTTTAGCAACTCCATTTTATTGAGGAGTTCTAGCTACACTAAAGTGTCTTAGAATACCCTTCATTTCACAAAACTGATTCATTTCTCTGTTCTTGAACCCAGTTCCATTATCACATCTAATCACCTTAACCTTGTGATCTACTCTATTTTCTATCTCAGTTATAAAGGACTTAAGAATGCCACTAGTCTCATCCTTAGTAGCTAGAAAGAAAACCCATGTAAACCTACTATAATCATTTGTGACAACTAGACAATACATTTTCTTCATAAGGCTTTTTACAAATGTTGGACCAAACAAGTCTATATGCAACAAATATAAAGGAAGACTAATTGAGTTCTCTGTTTTGGACTTACAAGAGGCTCTGTGCTGCTTTCCCTTTTGACAAGCAACACAGGTTTGATATCAAAGGTTTCTTTTAAGCACAAATTGTTCCTAACATATTAGTGTGGATCATTTTTCCCTTGGTTGTATATCCTTTGATTTTTGTAACCCGTTAGTGACGTGTTAATATCGATGCTTTTAGGTTTGTTTTGTCGATCGTTATTTTAGATAAGACCTTACGTTTTCTTTTGGGTACGTAACGTCTTACATGAGTTTTTCTTGTACGAGTTCGTTTGATTTTATTTTGAGTATATGGTTTCTGGTATTTTCTTTCGTTTCAAACAATAGAATTGTGTTAGAGTCAGTAACGGTGTTTTTTACGATCCTGTGGTTATTATGGTATCAATTTGTTTGAGTAACATATTTCCATAATTGATGTCAATTATAAAAACTCTTTGGAAGCATTGTGTTAGTGTTTGAAAAAAATGTGTTTAAATGATCTTTGTAAATAGAATATGTTTAAATGGTCTATACAAATAAGATATAATTTTTTTTTAGTGGTTTAATAAATTTTAAAAAGTTAGTTTAAAGTGATTTATAGTGGTAAGGTACGATACACCATTAGATAACCATCTCTAGATTTTTATGACAACCAAATAAATTTGTAAAGATTACATTAAGACAATTTTCTTATTATTTAAAAATGATTTTTATACTTAAGTGACTTTCTTAATTTAATGATTTTTATAAAACATTTATAATAGGTCTTTTCGAGTAAAGTCGATAATGGTATACATAATTTGACTTTCGTATTGAAATTATTTGTGTTCTTTTGTCGTGGTACGCTTGTTGGTTTTCTTTCGTTGCGTTTTCACTCGGTGCATATATGTATCCTTTCTTTCAAAGGATTCTTATGTCATTTGATCCACGTCTACTTGCATATGTGGAATCTCCTATATGCATTCTAGCCTTTGACTCGATATTCGTTTGTTATCCTATTCGATTGTTCGTAACCCTTGGAGTTTAGTTGATACCCGATGAGTATCTAGGAGCCTTTGTTGCTTGTGGGAATGACCGGTTGTCAAGAGGAAGTTGAGATAGAATGTCATGGGAAGGTGTTGATACCGTTGAAGGTGATGAGAACTTCGGGTTCATGGTGAACGTACTTCAAGGAGTCGTGAAAACCTAATGAACACGAAGGTAGGTGAATCGAAATAGAGTGGTATTTTTCGTCTGTACGAGACTTTATTGACGTTTCCCGGAATACTTGTCAATGTCCACCTCAATGACAAGTTGAAGTTCCGCGAGACTTAGTTCCCAGGAAGCGACGTCAGACGCGAAGTCTCCATATTGTCTACACCTTTAGAAATGCAAGAGATTTGTCACCTTGAACAACTTCAAGAGTTTGCAAACGCAGGTTTCATACGACCTAGTCATTTTTCGTGAGGAGCACCAGTGTTGTTTGTTAAGAAGAGGAGCATGTAGTTCATTTGAAGTTAGAGTTGAAATTACTAAGGAAGGAGAAGTTGTATGCTAAGGTTAGTAGTGTGAGGCAGTGAAGAATTGGAAATATAATAAAGTACCTACGACACCATCCGAGATAAATTTATTCTTAGATGGCAAGTTACTTACTACGTTCATCGCAAACTTTTCTAAGATTGTTAAACCCCTTACTTCCCTAACTTAGAGGAATCAGAAGTATGAGTAGGGTGCAGAACGAGAAGAGGCTTTCTAGACTTTGAGGAATGATTTGTGTGACCTTCGCTTAATCTCGAAATGTAGTGGTTGATGCTGAAAAAGAAATGGAGACGAAACTAAGACGATTAGAGCAATGTCTATGATTATCCGGTCAAGGGTTAAGGAAAAAGATATTGGCTACTCAATTGAGACGTCAAGTAATCAAATGCTGCGTGACCTAGACCAACAAATGGAAAAGAGAGAAGATGATGGTTGTACTTTATGGATTAAATTATATAGTAAGTATGAGTATGAAATTCTCTACCATCTAGGTAAGGCAAATGTGGTGATTGAGGCGTTAAGTAGGAAGGAACGGGTGAAACCTAGACGTGTTCGAGCGATGGCTATAACCATTCAGTATGGATAAGAGGAATGAATATTAGGCAGCCCAAAGTGAGGCGTCCAAGTAAGAAACGTACGCAGCAAAAAGGCATCATGGTTTAGATGACATATGGAAAAGAAGGAGACGAGAGTTTGTACTTAAGGATCGTATATGATTCTGTTGTAGGGAATGATAAGGACGGTGTAATGGAAGAGGCTCATGCACAATTGTACGTGTGTACATCTAGGAGCGATAAACTACTATAGCCTTGGAGACATGTATTGGTAGCGATGTGTAGAAAAGATATAGTTACCTATGTTAGCAATTGTTGGATTTGTTTAAGAGGTGAAAGCTGTGATGTCGAAGACTCTTGGCTTACTGCAATAGCCTGAGATACTTGAGTAAAAATGAGATAGAATCACCATAGATTTTATCAGTAATATTCCAAGGTCAAAGTAGTGAGTAATAAGTGGATTTTGGGTAGGTCGATAGACTGACCAAGTAGCTCAGATACTAGCTATACAAAGATGTCAAGAGTGAAGTTGGCAAGGATTTAGATTGATGAGATAATAGCAAGGAATGGAATTCAGGTGACGATAAACTCAGATTAGATGGATTATTTACTTCGTGGTTTTGCAAACCTGCCGAAAGTGTTAGTGACCGATTAGAACATTAGTGCTGCTTTAGCAACCTCAGCTTAGGACAAAGTGAACGTATATATAGACTTTTAAGGAAATAATAGAGGGCATGTGTTATCAATTTTGGTGGTATTATCAATTAAGATACGGTGTGCTTTCCGTTATGAAGCAATTGTAAGGAAGAAGTGTAGGTCGCCTGGATTTTAATGACTGAGATTGGGGAAAGTAGTTTGATGGACCTGAGTATGTCAAGAGACGACTGATAAAGTGATGTTGATAAAAGAGAAGCTCAAAGCGGTGAGAGACCGTCAAAAGATCTGTGTTGATAATAGGCGCAAACCGTTAGAGTTTGAGGTAGGAGATCGGGTTATGCTAAAAGTGTCGCCTTGGAAAGGTGTAATTCGCTTTGGGAAAAAGGTAATGTAGCACCAAGGTATGTAGGCCATTTAGGATTCTTTAAAAATAATCGGTCCAATAGCTATCGGTTGAGATTTCCTAAGGAATTGATGGAGTACAACACTTTCATGTGTCAAACCTAAGTAGTATTTGGCGGATGCTAGTCACTAGAATCTTGGATGTGATCGAGGTTGAAAAAACCTCTTCGTTTTGTTGAGGAACCTGTTGAGAATATGACAGTGAGTATGAGGTTAAAATTGTATGCAGACTGGTGATATTAAGGTCCGGTTTTTGGCTAGAAGCGATGTCCCTTTAAGACTTCAGGTAATACGGAGTATCCACACTTTTTCGTTGAGCAATGGTCAGTGGGATTTTAGTTGAAGTTGGGTACTTAAGGTTCTTGTAGACCGTAGTATGCCTTAGATGTGTTTATGTGAATTACGGTTAAAGTAATTTTTAATGACTCGACACGAAGGTCGAGCCGATTTTTCAAAAACGTTGAGATTTTGTAACAGTATTTTATAATTTGGTTTTAAGACCTTTCTTGTTTGATTAGTTGTGAGCCGGTTCTAAATACATATTTTACACAACTAAGGTTTTTGACGAGTTTCCTCGATACGACGAGGTTCAGCAGTTGGATGTTTTCTTTTCGTTGGAGCGTTATGCTGCTATGACGTACCCTTTTGGGCATGCAAAGATTGTTATCGTAAGATATCTTGTGAAAGTTAGTTGTAAATCAAAGTGTAACTTTGAGTAAACAAGGGTATATGGAGGACGACATGAAAAATAGAGTATCCTCATTAATTGTTGGAGTTGAACCTTTGGTTAAATTCTCGAGATGAATGTCTAAGAGGGAATACTTGTGACAACCCGACTGGAGCAGGTTAGCAAACCGTTAAGTGTTGACTTATGTACTGTTTCAATGTATGGGTTTTATTAGTTATTGTGCTAATATGTTTTATATGTGTTTATGTGGTATATGTAATTTGGGTAATCATCCATTGACTGAATCGACTCATTGGGATTGGATTTGTGTTGGATTTTGTGGAGTTCATTTCGTTCACTTTTGGTGACAAGGAAATGATTTTGTGGTTTTGGCATTTTTGCGTTAATTGTGTAAGTATTATTACGTATACGTATTTTTGTGTTAGTAATATTAGGATAAGATTAGGTTCTAGTAGTTAGAATATGAAAGAAATGAAATTTCTATTTTTGGAAAGTTAGGGTTAATAAAAATAAAAAGTTATTTATTTTAAAAGTCTAGTAAATTGCGTTTACGCAAAAAGTATGCGCAAGCAATCTAAAGTTTTTATAAAACTTAAGGTTAATGTTAATAATTAAGTAATTAATAGAGAAATAAAAAAAATAAAAAAATATAAATAAGGCCAATCGGCCGGTTTTTAGGATAAAAAAAAAAGAAAACAAATCTTACTCTAATTAAAATTGGTAAAAGATATCTATCCTAAACTTTTTTGTAAACCTTATAAATACCAAAAATCCTTCTCCCTTCTGTTTTTAATTGTCCCAGCCGAATTTTATCAAAGGAGGAAGAAGAAAAATATTTTTTTCAAAGTTTGATGATTTTGTTATTCAAGGATTCGAAAGATTTAAGGTATAAATAAAACCTTTAAGTTAATTAAGCATTAAAAAACATGTAATAATTATGATGATGGATAATTAGGGTTCATAACATCTGTAATTAATGAATAATAAACATGTTATCCATATAAGGGTTTAATTTGGATCATATTGGGTGTATTCGTTAGGGTTTAGATAGCGTTAGAATTTGATTCGTGTAGGGTCAGATTTAAGTCATAATAACGAGTCAGATTTAGGTCATACTTACCGATGGTAAAAACCCCCACTTAAATTCGATTTAGCATAGATTCTTTCTACAGGCGTTTTATTTCTATGTGTCTATTAGAAATCCCCCAAATGAGAGCTTCTGATTTGGAGTCTAAGTTTGGTTTTTAGGTCCAAACTTTTTAGTGTGCAAACAGATCCGAATTGGGACTGTTTTGAAGTTTGATTTTCTTAGGAGTACTTGTGCATGTAAATGGCTCTTGGGAATCATGAGGTAGTTAATATACTCATAAATGAACATAGGTGATTTTTGGTATGAATTATGGAGGTCAGTAAGTAGAGGTTTTGAGTAAGTAAGTCACGTAAAAATTCTGGCAGTTTTGCACAAATTACTGACTAACTAGTGAAACTTGTTAATGAAGTGGTTAAAGTTGGTAATAGGTGTCGTTGGGGGGGTGTGGGGGGTGGGGGGGGGTGTGGGGGGGTGGGGACCCATGGGGTTAAATAGAACAACCTTAGACATAACCCATCATATGAAATGTTACATGTGCATAAGCTTTGCTTAGTACGTGAAACCCGAGTTATTTTGTTGTAGATTTGTGCTAGTTGTTTGTGAAGCTTTTTGTTGGAATCTTTTGGAAAGCTAAACAAAGGTGAGTTTCATAGCCCCATTTTTTTCTCATGTTATTTTGGGGTGAGAATGATGCTTGTTGTCGTGTTAAAATATTTTTAAGCTTCGCTTTTAGGTTATGTGTATGGATCGTGGCACGTTCTGGTCCCCGTTTTTATGATATATGTGTTTTTAGGTATTGTGGATCCAATATGCAAAATGATGTTTGGCGGTTAAAAAAGATATGACTGTGTGGAGCAAATATGAGGGCCATGTAAGCGCACAAATAATTTTGTAGATTTGGATCGTGGGCACGTTCCGTCCCGTTGTGGTTAATTGGTGTCATGAATTGTTTTGGTAATTGCAGCAGCTAATTGAAAGTTTATTTTGGATATTGTTGTATGTCGTAAACTTATGATTCTCGCTCAACTTTATGTTGACGTTTAAGCATTATTTTCAGGTGAGCTTAATGGTGCTAAGATAGAGCGAAGTGGCTAGAAGAGACCGTAGGATGCTTGGAGTTTCTTTATGCTTTCTGTTTGAATAAATGCGTTTCATGAATTGTTTGGATTATGTTTTGCATGTCATTTATTGACGAGACATCTTTCTCATTAATAAAGACACCATTAGGTTTTGGGTATTGTTATGACACTTTGTGTCTTTGCTTTACTTTAGTTTTCATTTTAGTATTCTCTATATAGACACCATGTGTTGTGATGATATCCATTCTTGTTTACGCCTCGCGTTTCAGCCTTGGCGGGGTGTTACACAAAAACCCCCAAGGACACCAACCGAAACCCTAATTCCAACCGATCCCTTTTCTCCCTTTTGTGACTACCGGCCGGCGATAAAAAACCCCAAGGGTTTCGATCGTGTAACTTCATGAACAACTAAGATCATTGTGATTTGTTGGTTGTTAATTCGTGAGTCAGAACTAGCATTCATCGTTCCCGTTTAACGTAGTCTAAGCACCTAGGGGTGATTTTCCGTTAATCACAAGGTTTTCGACATTAAAAATCACGATCAAGAAACAAGAAACTAAAATTCACTTGTCATTGATAATTCAAGTGATTCAGAGGTTAGTATCTATATGTCTTATTGTTTAATTCATATACATCAATCAGATCCTTTAAGGGACACCTTCCGTTGCGTACTCGTAGTATAAAGGTTATACATATTTGTAAAATCCCAACATATTCGACGAGAATGAGGTGGAGGCGTTGTCCGATTATGTTATTGATGTGGTGGAGTAGATATGCAGATGATGAGGTTAAGGTGTTGGTTGGTCTCGATGAAGATCCGTTTGATTTTTACACTATCGAAGTGGTTGTTCCAGCTAAACCCGTTGCACATGTTAACGCAGATCCGTTTGCATCATAAATGCCACCCATAAAACGTTTTGCAAAAGGTGACACTCCTAATTTTGCATGTATAAGTATGCACTTGTGTATAAGATCCCCAAGGAAGATAGTGATGCCATTACGTACTCGTGAATATCTTTCGCAAAGATAACCTATACCCTTATGCAAGGTTGGATGAGCTCTCCGACGAGGATATTGAAGGCCCTTAGTGTGTATATCTGTTTGTTGGTGTGTTTTTCTATAGTAGGTATACTAAGCCTCCGGGCGTGGGTCACACTGACACTTGGGCTTCTGGGCCCAACGTAGCAGTCAGGCTGTAACTACCCATACGCCGCTTTAATCGGCCCGGACATAGCAAAACTGGCGCGAAATAACCATACTAAATCCGCCGCGGAAAACACACCTATCCGTACACCCGATTATCTGCGAACCTTCTCCGACAAGGGACCCACTCAGGCCACTAACGAAACAAAAGAAATATTAGGAAACCCTAATATTTCACTCGCTTATGAAAGGGAGTCCCTGGCACAATGAAAGGCGTGATTTTCTCACTCTAAATACAAACACTTTCTCTCTCTACATGTTTACTTACTCTCACACCGGAGTCTAATCGCGGGGTCCGTCCCCGCGGTAAGGCTAACGGCTTTCATAATATGCAGGAACCACTCACATCTTTCTTGCTTAGTACAAGTTTGATACCCAAAATTGTCGAAGGCCGAGACCAACAAGGTTTGAGCCCTGTTTTTAAGCCAAGACCGATTTTGGTAGAACAAGTGGCGCCATTTGTGGGACCGCAACGTAACCACGTTTTCTAAAATACTCATCATGAGCACTCACGAACAACACACCCCAACCGTTCTGACGTCTGCCGTACGGAACACTGGGGGAAGAAGTGGCCCACAAGGTCTCGAAGAGCCTACACCTAACGAGGTCCTAAGAGAATTGTGCGACAAAAACTACCACCAACTCTTGCCACTCATTGCCGAAAAGATGCAAAAAGAAAAAGAGCAGCAAGATAAGCTTAATGCGGTCAAGGCACGCCCACTATACGGCAACGAGACCGGAAAAAATCAAAGAAATCATGAAGAGTCGTATTACTCCGAATCCAAGACGCCAACCGCCAGAACAGAGCTAAAAAGGAGGCATAGAAATAGGCGCTCCCGAAGCCCGTCACCGGTTGCCAGTGTCTTCAAAAGACTCAAACAAAACAGACTTCCTTCACCTAGGCCCAGGTCGCGGAAGGAGGGTGTTGTGTTCAATAGGTTGGGAGGAAAAGAACGAAGTGCATCTGCACGTTCTTACAGCTGCCATCAGGATTCCCATGAAAAGGAAACCGAGGTGCAACCAAAGAAGCATCATCATAGGGGGACGTCGTCCCGGGAAACTGGCGAACATTCGGAGAGTGAAGACAGTGAGATAGGTCACTGGAAGTCCAAATCAAGAAGACACAAGTCCAAACACCTACAAGATGATCTCTCTCAAGCTTTGGACTGAAAGTTGAAAAAAAACTCCTTTCACACTTCGTATCCGGCATTTCAATTTCCCAAGGACAAGGATGCCCAGCCACGTCAAGACATATGATGGAAGCGGGGATCCGGAAGATCATTTAAAGCTATTCCAGGCCGCGGCAAAGACAGAGAGGTGGCAATACAACATGTGTTCACATGTTCACTCAACGCTCACAGAAACGCTAGAGTCTGGTTCGACAAACTCCCAAGAGAATCCATTGACAGCTATGAAGATTTGAGAACATCATTTAGGGAAAATTATCTCCAACAAACGAAACACATCAAGGATCCGGTGGAGATACATCATATCAAGCAAATAGATGAAGAATCCACAAAGGACTTTATGGAAAGATACAAAGCAGAAATCCTGGATGTGAAAGGAGCGCCGAAATGCATGAAGATCTTCGGATTCATGCCACGTAAAACCCACCCGAGCTGATCAAGCGTTTATACGCGAAAATTCCGAGGTCAAGGGACGAAATTACAGGTGATTACGTCTTTTCGCAGGGGAAGTTGCCCGCATTCAGTCATAGTCGGAAAAAAAAAGCCCCCCGGCGCCTGGAAAACAGCCGAAGAGGAAACAATCCAAATTTTTAAAAGGTTTTAAAATAGCAAAGAATCGGATCGAAAGCAGATAGGTTTTCACTCCTTACGAAAACCCCGAAGAATTTTCGCTTTAGAAAAAGGAAAATTCAAGGCTCCACCACCAATGGTAACTCCTGCGGAAAAAAGGGATCCGAACAAATACTGTAAATTCCACGCGGATACGGGGCAAAGCACACGAATGCATGCACTGAGGAAGCAGATAGACGAGATGACAAGTCAGGCAAATTGTCGCATTCCACAAAGAATGTAAAAGAAGAGCGACAAGCCAAAGGCATAAAAGAAGGGGAAACGGCCAGAAAAGACAAGCCCCTAGCCATCTTGATGATTCAACCATGGGAGAGGGTAGCCAAACAAAGGGTCACCCAGAGTTTCTCTTCGGAGACAATAATCTCTTTTTCGTTTTTAGGAGAGGAAGACGGAACGGAAGGACCATATCATCAAAGCAGAAATAGGGAGGGCACCTTCGTACCGATATACGTAGACGGAGGATGTCCTCAGAAGTTTCTATACACATTGCTTCGTCAGCTCCGCCAGGAATAAAAAGCCAGATTATCCCAGCTACCACATCACTCATAGGAACAGTGGAAAAGCCCCCCCCCGCTCCCCCCCACAACCATTTGGCCGCTAGGCCAGATATCCCTACTAGTAAAGATAGGTGACGAAGAGCATTCCACTTCCGCATGGATGCTCATCATGTTATATCAGGTCACAATCTCACACACAATGGAAAATAAGCGGGAACGGTATAAGAATATCTGTGCGTACCACAAAAATCCACGCACACGAAATGTTCAAATTCCCAATAAAAAGAGGAACGGTAACGATACGAAGCATCAGAGTCATCCCAATAGAATGTGTAATGATCTCCAAACCTAGCACATAACACCCCGTGACTAGTCAGGTGTTGGAGGAGAAGATAAAAGTGGCCATTCATTCTGAATACCCCGAGCAAACAATAGCGCATTAGTACAACCCTAAACAGAAAAAGACGCAAAGAACTATGTGCTTTGCTCAACAAAACTGATATTTTTTGCCTGAAGCCAGCAGATATGACGGCGTTCCCACGGCACATGCGAAGACCGCCTAAATTCCGCCTAGGGATCCCACCTGTCAGACAAAAGAAAAGGGGGCAAGCGCCGGAAAGAAATAAAGCGATCCAGGAGGAAGTGGAAAAATTGGTAGAACGGGTATAAGAAAGGTCCGTGCCGTACGATCCGCGGTACACGGAATGTTCAAATTCCCGATAAAAGGAGGAACGGTAACGATACGAAGCATCAGAGTCATCACAATAGAATGTGCAATGATCTCCAAACCTAGCACATAACACCCCGTGACTAGTCAGGTGTTAGAGGAGAAGATAAAAGTGGCCATTCATCCTGAATACCCCGAGCAAACAAAGTCCAGAGATCTACCCTAACAGAAAAAGGACGCAAAGTACTATGTGCCTTTGCTCAGACAAAAACTGATATTTTTGCCTGAAGCCAGCAATATGATGGGCCCCACGGCACATGCGAAGCACCGCCAAATGTCCGAGAGGGATGACACCGGTCATCAAAAGAAAAGGGGGCAAGCGCCGGAAAGAAATAAAGTCGAATCCAGGAGGAAGTGGAAAAATTGGTAGATGCCGGAATCATGAAAGAAGTCCATTATCACAGCTGGCTATCCAACCCAGTCAGGTCAAGAAAGCCATGGGAGTTGCGAATGTGTGTGGATTCTCAAAGAATCTAAACAAAGCATGCCCTCAGGATGGTATACCCTTGCCGAAGATGATTAGAAAGTAAGAGTCTCTCTGCTGATATCCCTTTTAAAGTGCTTCCTGGACGCAACAAAGGGTACCACCAAATAAAATTACAAGAGGAAGATGAAGAAAAAACAATATTCATCACGAGCCAAGGGATATTCTGTTACACAAAGATGTCGTTCGGCCTAAAGAATGCCGGGGCAACCTATCAACGCTTAGTAGACAGGGCATTCCAAAAGCAGATCGGACGTAACCTGGAAGTATAATCCGAGACATAGCAGAAACATTCAAAACTCTCCGGCAAATAAATATGAAGCTAAATCCAAAAAAGTGCACCTTCGGAATGCAGGAGGGGATGTTTTTGGGCTACAAAGTAAACCTATGGCTGAAAGTAATGCCAATAAAGCAGACGCGGTCTTAAGCCTACCGGCTCCGGGATGCATAAGACGGAAAAAGCTGAACGGGAAACTCGCAAGTTTAAACAGAATTTTGTCAAAATCAGCTGAAAAATCACTGCCATTCTTCAAAACCCTGAAGAAGTGCACAAAGAAGAGCGATTTCCAATGGACTTAGGAAGCCGAAGTAGCCTTCAAACAGATGAAGAAACTCATAGTGGAACTCCCAATGCTGACTGCACCAAATGGAAAAGGAGGAGCTAATCAGCTAACCTAGCCGCGGCAAGGAAGCTATCAGCGCAGTCTTAATGACCGAAAGGGGAGGCAAGCAATTGCCAGTGTACTTTGTGAGCCGTGCCCTACGAGGGTCGGATATCAACTACACCCCTTATGGAAAAATTGCTATTACCTTAGCTCACGCAAGCAGACGGCTTGCAAAGGTACTTCTCCAGGCACAATACAATTGTTGTATGTACGGATAGCCGATAAAGCAAATTATTGTCAAAATCAAGACACGGGAGAGGCTATAGTGGAAATTTGAGCAGAGGATATGACATCCCATACAGGCCAGACATCGATCAAAAGCAAATATTGAGATTTAATCAGAGAGCGACCGATGAAGAATCCTCTGACGAACTCATGGCAAGCCATGAAGAATTACCGAAACCATGATTTTTTGTTTACAGATGGGTCATCCTGTATAGATGGTTCCAGAGCCGGGCTGATATTGACAAATCCGAAAGGAGTTGAATTCACGTACGCCATGAGGTTTAGGTTTGAGGCTACCAACCATGAAGCTAAGTATGAAGCATTAATAGCCGTCTCCAGATCGCAGAACAAATGGGCGTAAAAAACCTTCAAGCAAATGTAGACTCTCGCCTTGTAGCAAACCAGGTCAATGGCTCTTACGTAAAAATGATCAGGTAGAGTTCAGTGCTTGGAAAAAGTAAAAACGGCTCCGTAAGTAACTTCAAGAATTCTCCATCACACAAGTACCGCGGAGCGAGAACCAAGAAGGTGGATGCCCTAAGCAAGATTGCATCTACAAGCTTCGCACACCTCAGTAAGCAAGTACTTGTGGAGGAATTAAAGGAAAAGTCTATACATGAGAAGGAGGTCCTCGCTATAGTGGAGGAGGAAGGGCAAACATGGATGACACCCATATGCGAATACCTTACAAAGGAAATCCTTCCGGAAGACAAAAAGAAAGCAAGGGTGGTACGTCGCAAGGCATCCCGGTACACCATGATCAATGGAACTTTATTAACAAGAATCTTTCTTGGGACCGTGGCTCTGGTGCGTCGGACCACTTCAAGCAAACTACGTCCTTAGAGAAATACACGAAGGATCCTGTAGCATGCACTCCGGTCCTAGATCCGTGGTCGCCAAGGCCATCCGGACGGGATATTACTGGCCAACAATGCATACGGATGCGCGGAAACTAATAAGGGAATGCAATGACTGCCAAGTCCATCGTCCCATTCCGAGAAATCCGCAACAAAACTTAACCCCCATTACGTCTCCGTGGCCATTCTATAAATGGGGGATCGACATAGCCGGACCCTTCCCAGAGGGACCAGGCAAAGTCAAGTTCTTGATCGTAGCTATTGACTACTTCACCAAATGGATTGAAGCAAAGCCTGTTGCGACTATCACGGGCAATCAAGTGAAGAAGTTCGTATGGGACAACATTGTTTGCAGATTTGGCCTACCAGGGGAAATAGTATCGGATAATGAAAAGCAGTTCCGTGATAACCCATTCAAAGACTGGTGCAAAAAATTGTATATCCGCTAGTGTTTTGCCTCCGTGAAGCACCCACAAGGAAATAGCTTGGTCGAAAGAGCAAATAGGAGTCTGGGAGAAGGAATCAAAGCTCGATTGGATGAAAGAAGAAAGGATTGGATAGGAGAACTCTTACACGTCCTATGGGCACACCGCACCACGATAAAATTAAGCAATCGAGAGACACCGTTTTCACTAACATACGGCACGAAAGCAGTCATACCAGCAGAGATAGGCATGCCAACACTCCAGATTGCGGAAGTAGACCTGACGAAGAATAACAAAGCTTTGGAAATAAACTTGGACCTCATAGAAGAAAAAAGAGAACAAGCAGCAATTCAAGAGGCAAAAAGTAAAGCTAAGATGTAAAAGTACTACAACTCTAAAGTCTGAATCATAAGCTTCAGGCCGGGGGACATGGTCTACCGTATCAATGATACAAGCCACGCCAAGGACGGGGGGGAACTTGGCCCTAAATGGGAAGGACCATATGAAGTTACAGAGTCATTAGGAAAGGGAGCCTACAAGCTTAAGGATCATAAAGGAAATGAACTTCCGCAAACATGGAACATTTGTAATCTCAAGAAATGTTATATACATGAAGTGTAAGCACCCGCCCGACACGTATGATGCTTTGGTGGGCAATATTTCGATTTTCATTATCTTGTAATGTTTTTTGAATATTAATGAAAAGTGGGGATTAGCTACCCTCATAAGTTTTAAGTCCTAAAACTATTTTCGCTTTGCAAAGATATGTCAATTGTTAAGACGTGCACGCAAGGAGCCATGCTCCGCAATTACATTTTTCCGTATAATAAAGGTTGAGCAACCTCAAAATTAGCTTAGGTGTGTAAGAGGTATTTTAAACCCGGCACCGGGAGAATAACCCACAAATATTCACAAGACTATCTATTACGAACGTACAATAGTAATAATAAAAAGGTAGCAACATTATATAACTTGTGAAAACCATCCTCGTTATAAGACGGACGTACCAACATCCACATAAAAACATGTCTAACATGATAAGCTAGGAACCGCAACAAAAAGGCTAACACACGGCCGCGGTAAAAAAGAAAATATTCATATTACATACAGGCCGCAAACAGAAATAGCCACATACGGCCACGGCATAACAAAAGAGAAAAAATCTAAGTGTTCATACAACTAGCCACCACAGCAGACCACATACGGTTATGGCATGAAGATAAAACTAAAAATGACAACACTCAAGCTTAGGGACGGCAACAACACTCCCCAAGGCCCCCTCTATGTATTCTTCAGTATAGTCCTCAACAGAAAGAGGGGCCGCAGAAGTACTGGCTTCACCCACCCAAGTCTGGGAAGACAGAGGCGCATAAACTATCTCCATCATTAGTTGGCGAAGAGTCGCGGCATGCTTCTTGGCTCCCTTAGCACGAGCATGTACATTCATCAAAGCAAAGGATAGGGAGGTCTCCCCGACGACCGTTTTATCACCAGCATGATGAATGGGAACCAAAAGCTGCTCAATGCATGGTTGTAAATAAGCAGCTTCTCCTTAATATGCCTTATCTACCATAGTTCGTAGATGAATCAACCGAGTACTTCTTGTATATGATCAACAGAGTATCAATGACTTCCATAACAAAAAATAAACCTACGGACCTTGCCCTTAGGTGTTTTAAAAACATAACCCCATAAATCCTCCTTGTAACCCTGAAAGAAACTCTGTATCATTTGAAACGAGCAGGTTTGGCTTTGAATAATGAGATAAGGCGGTTTGTGGTAGATAACTTAGTACTGGGTAAACTTGATGATGGTGTAGATGTAGTATTAGGTGCCGTTAATTCCTAGAGTTTCTCAGTATCTGAAGATACGAGATCAATATGAATCCTAGGAGATCTAATTGGTGTGGGGAATGTGTAACTCATAACTCCTCTAACAATCTTCCCTTTATCCTTTGCTTTAATAATTCCATACACCATCATCAGTTATTTTTTCCTCATCACATTAACATTTCATAGGTATTATCACATATTATTTCCCACCGTCTTCAACATTATAATCTCCACCATCGGACTTTCTATCACTAAGACCTAGGCTCTAACCTAGTGCCAGGAATATTTTGATCATCATTCCTAGGGTTTGAACTATCATCAATAACATTCTCTGTTCCTTCTACCATTTTTTTAATTTCCACGGATGCCAAGTGCTCGTTAACCAGTTCCACATTTTCTCTAGCTTCTTGCTCTTCTGACTTTTGGCTCAGCAGAACATTTTACCTAGTAATGTAATCTTGTAAAATTATCTCATCTGCCTTATCAACATTTGGAACTGGAGCTGGTGGAGTAAGACATGTGGATCTCCTTTGAGGAATACATAAACGAATCACAGTTAATCGTTTTAAAGCACTTGACACTCCTGCATCCATGTTAGGGTTAGGTGAACTAGGGGAACTAGGTGTCCTATGCATTGCTTGGGTGACATCAGTCGGCTGTGACTGAGTCAGAGGAACATCTATCTCCCACACATACTCGGGCATACATCCGAAATGGCTCCGCGTGCCTTCATAATCTTCAGAAGTATCACCCAATGCTGGAATATTCATTCCAACTCCGTCTTTGTATCTTCCTGAATTACATATATTTTTCATTATATCATCATCTTTCAGATTGTGATACCTGTCTCGAGCACGCCTTGAAATCTTATGAAATTTAGTCATGTAATGACTAATGATGATCTTTGTAAATCTTGGATAAGGAATCGAAGATGTTAGATAATGAAGAGAATAGTAAAGTCCTTCCCATAGTGGCTTCGCATAATAAACCTTGAATGTATTTATAAACGCATACATCATTTGCATTATCTGCAATGGTGGTTGATTCAATCCAATTACGCGTGTTGTCAAGCATTTGGAAAATATCTTGCACAACGTTTGCTATGGCTGCAGAAGACCAGTTGTCTTAAAGCTTGATGATGTCTTCAGCTCCATTGTAAATCCCAATTCATTTTTGTAGAATGGAACCATGTCTAAAAATGATGGTGGTGGCATGAAATTATCATGATTGTTGTCATTTGCTTATGGTAGGTGAAAGATTGTTCTGAAGTCATCCGGTGTAAGAGAAAGCTCTTTCTTGTCAAGCATAAACGTGAGCCTATAACATTGAATCCAATCTTCCTTTAAAGTATCCAGAATTGTGCCATAATATATCCCTTACTTAGATGAAGAAGCTGCAATGCTGAATCGTAATGGATGATTCTTGGATGATATTCGTCAGAATTTTGCTTTCAGGTGGACATTGCACATGTTCAAAATCAATCTTCTTGTTAGCATCCCATAAGACACATCTTTGTATTGAGGACACAGTTCGTCTAGATGAACATACTAGCTGATGTTATTGTTTGTGCCACGATGAATTACTAAATAATGAAATTAAGATGTTAGGTAACAAACAATTCATTTGACATTTTTGTCTCTTTCCATTGTGTCTGTTTTATATGTTCTGGCAATTTTTTTTGAACATATTTTTGATCAGTTTATTTCTCATGTGCTTATTCTTGCTTTTTCTAGCATATGCCATACGCTTTATTTGAATTCTTATTATGATTTATCATTTTTGTGTGTTCTGGCATTCTTTTCGAAGCACACGTATGTATTCTGCTTTTATGCGTATGGATTTAGCTCTCTCTTTCTGTTTAGAATATCATCACGAGAAATTCTTTATGGCATGATACTCTTTCAAGAAGAAATGAAGATTTATCATTTGATTTTAATCAAGACTCTTTTATGAAAAATTGAAGAGAAATCATACATCTTCTTAAAACCAGTTTTGTGAAAGAGTACCATTTTGACACAATAACAGATTTTGAGAACTGTTTCAGAAATCATTTGACAAAAATTTTCCTTATAAGGTCCTGAGTTTACATGGGAACGTGAAGATCAATTCAGGAAGAAATATCCACACCTCTTCACCAAGACTGCACCGTCGTCAAGTGCCGTGTGATAAGCCTTGAGGACAAGGCTCATTTAACGGGGGAAGACTATAACACCTCGTGTTTTAGGTCATTGTATGACATTATGTAATTCACAATTTATTTTTAGGGTTTTACGCGTTTGCTCTTAAACCGTAAACGTTAAGTTAAATCGCGTAAACTAAAAATGATCATTCAATGTAAACGGGCATTAAACGATTAAATGTTTACATCAAGCAAGTGTTATATGATTATTATGAGGATAATTAATAACTTTGTTCATCTTATTTTTATTGGCTACGTAAAATGCTTACGTTTCGCGATAAAACGCGTTTCGGCATTCCCGGAAGCACCAAAACCTAACTACGCTTAAACGAATACCCACGATTATACCCAATACCCAAAATAATCAATATAACATCACATGGGAGCCTATGTGGCCGGATTTTCAAGGATAGGACCAAGAAATATCAACTTGCTCAAAATATCAAGGTTAAGAAAGATCACAGGGAACCAACTCTTACACCATGAACCACTTGACTAATTAACCTTGTGCAAGGGTTAGAAAGTGATCATGGTTAGGTTAATTAGATATTTTCACTATAAATAGCATGCACTCACTCTTACTTTCATAAACACTTAACAAAAAATCACAAAAACCTTTCTTTGTCTCTCTTTAAGCTCACGGCTCAAATAAGCCACACAAACAAATCCACACTTTGATTTTCTAAGATCATACAAGTACTCTCACATCATATCTAAGATACTTCAAGGTGATTTGAAGTGTTGGATAACCATTTACATGTGTTGAAGCAAGAAGTGTAGGATAACCATTTGCAAGAGTATTAAAGCAAGCAAGAAAGATTAGGGTTTTCTACAACCTAACTCTAGGGTTTCATTTTCTGCAAGCTGGATTTTTGATCTAACCGAAGGTTTGGTTGAATTTATCATCATCAAATCATCATACACAGGTTATCGATAAAACCTTTATGTCTTCACTTTGATCATCTTTATATGTTTTACAAGTTCTATATAACTAAATCACCAAATAAGGGTTTAAAATGTTGAAATGATAACTTACATATGATTATGATTTTATACAACCATTTATATGATATGTAATTAGTAATATCATGGAATAATGAAAGTTATAAGTAAGTTAACATGTTTGATTAAATAAGAGTGATTAAAATGTTAAGTGGTAAAACAAGTGATAAAAAGTTACATTAAAGAAATAGTTATGATTTTATGTGAAGATATATAACTTGTGATCTTACTTAGACTAAATGACAAAATTAGGGATCTTACACTATAACAATATTAGTATGACATAAGTAAATTATTAAGTTATAACAAAGATTTGTGGTAAAATATGTAATAGGTAAAATAAATATATAAAGTAATATATAATTAAGTATATAAAAGGGAGAGGTACATAAGGCGTTTGGATTCGAATCCAAACATGGGGTTATATTATAATAAGAGAGTACATCTCATAAGGATTCCAAAATATAAGAAAGACACGAAAAACAGGATATTAACGAAGAATAATACACTAGTTACGCAAGTTTACGACGCTAAATAACTTTATAAAACAAATTTTATAAAAATTTACTATTCATTGGCATAAACTTATACTTTGTAACATCAATAATATGATAAAACCTTTCAACAAACGAGAACGGTGTATCGAATAGAATTCGCCAAAAACGGAGCCTATAAAGAATCATATATGGCAACGAACGGGTTTTTATGTTAATTAAAAGATATAGAAAAAAAATGATTACTTTTCTCTATAGCTGTTCTTGAACATAAACACTAACCATCACCAGAATCCTCAAAAAAAGCTCACGAGCTTTTCACCTAGAAATTGCAATCCTCCTGATGTGCTTTTACAGTCATCTTTACATCCTGCATGGTCCGCATCTGAATATGCAATTAGTTCAAATCCAGAATCTTTCGGATACCATAGTCCCATGTTGTAAGACTGTCTTAGGTATCGAAAGATCCGTTTAACCTCTTTGAGGTGTTTAACCGTAGGACGTGCTTGATAGCGAGCACATACAAAAGTAGCATAAGCAATGTCTGGCCGACTGGCTGTTAGGTACATTAGCCCTCCTATCATACGACGATAAGTCGTTTGATCGGTAGGAGTGCCTTGTAAATCAGCATCCAGTCTCTCAGTTGCCATAGGTGTGCTCATTGAGACGCACTCATCTAGACCATGTTTCTTTAACAACTCAATAGCATATTGTGACTGACTTATGAATATGCCACGGGGAGATTGATGAACTTGAAGTCCAAGAAAGAACTTTAGTTCACCCATCATCGACATTTCAAAATTATTTTTCATTAGATTTGCAAAATGTTTTGAAAAATCTAGATTTGTTGATCCAAAAATAATGTCATCAACATATACTTGAACAAGAAATATGTCTTCCCCGTGACGTCGTGTGAACAAAGTTGTGTCAACAATACCTTTAGTGAACCCATGTTAAATTAGGAAAGAAGATAATTTGTCATACCATGCCCGAGGTGCTTGCTTAAGACCGTATAGAGATTTTTTCAACCTGTAGACGTGATCTGGGAATTCTGGATCAATAAACCCTTTAGGTTGGCTGACATAAACCTCCTCTATCAATGAAACATTAAGAAAAGCCGTTTTGACATCCATTTAGAAGATGGTGATATTTTTATGAGCGGCATAAGCAATAAACATTCTAACAGCCTCAAGACGAGCAACAGGAGCAAAAAACTCTTCAAAATCAATTCCTTCTTCCTGCCTGTATCCTTTTGCCACAAGATGAGTTTTGTTTCAAACCACAATATTTTCAGCATTACACTTATTCTTCTAGAGCCATTTGAGAGCAATAATATTCTTTCCTTCTGGTCGTGGAACGAGTTCCCAAACTTGTAGTCTCTCAAATTGATTCAACTCATCTTGCATGGACTCAATCCAACTGTGATCGGCCATAGCTTCTTTAATATTCTTTGGTTCGATAGTGCTGACGGTTAATGCATACATGCATACCTCAGAATCTGTTTGAAGCTTTTGACGAGTCATTACAGGTTTGGATGGGTCACCAATAACTTGATCTAGAGGATGATCTTTTGTCTAAATGTGAGTTGAGGGTTGTACTTGGTGGAAATTCTGCACATTTGATGGTTCTAGAGCTGCCGTAGAGGATTCAATTTCCTCATGACTTGGAGTATTATATGAAACAAAATCCAGATTGCCATTAAAATCAGCAGAATCTTCTTGATTGAATTCATCAGCGTCTGTCAAAGAGATTGGAGAAGTTTGTTCGTCAGATGTAGTTTCAATGGGAGGAGCCTCATGTGCGTCAACAATGATTGAAGATGTGGAAGGTGAGTCTTTATGAAATTGAGTCGATTGTGCAGCGGAATTGATGGGTGTATTAAAAGACCTCTTCTCAAAATATTCTTCAAACATTGGACCGAACAAATTATCCAAATCTTCTTTATATGAAGTATTCATTGTGTCTGCTGATGAAGTATTATTATTGAATTGTTGGAGCACATGTTCTATACAGTCATGATTAGAAGCCATAGCTATAAGCTCATCAAACTTGACATGAATGGTTTCCATAATCTTTTTGGTGCGTCGGTTATAGATTCAAAACCCTCTTGATGTTTCCAAATAACCCATAAAAACCCCAATGTCTGCTTTTGGTTTCATTTTTCCAAGATCAACTCGATCATTTGTTGGATAACACAATGAGCCAAACACATGCAAATACTCAACATTCGGCTTTCGTCCACGCAATAGCTCATAAGGTGTTTTGTTATGTCGTGGATGAATGATTGATCGATTTTGAGTAAAACAAGCTGTAGCCACCGCTTCAGCCCAAAGAAATTCAGGTAATCGAGAAAAGATAAGCATTGTTCTAGTAGCCTTAACAAGAGTACGATTACGTCTTTCAACCACTCCATTTTGCTAAGGCGTACGAGCAGTTGATAATTTATACATTATACCTAATTTTTCATAATGAGCTTTAAGAGTCGCATTTTTGAACTCAGTACCATTGTCAGTACGAATCTTGCAAACTTTGGCTTTGCAATTCAATTGAGCTTGAGCAATGAATTTCTTTATGATCTCTGGAGTTTCGTCTTTTGAGTGAAGAAAGTAAACCCATGTATATCGAGAATAATCATCCACTATCACAAGAATATACTTCTTTCCATTGATCGAAGCTACTCTCATTGGTCCGCATAAATCCATATGAAGTAATTCCAATTTGGAGTGATCACTTGAAACCAATTTGGGTAGATGAGAAGCTTTCTTGCATTTTCCTCTTTCACAAGCAGAACAAAGGTGATCCTTTCCATATTTGAACTTTGGAGGACCATCACCCAAGTCAAGTCTGGTAAGATCGTTTATGGTACCGAAATTAAGATGTGAGAGTCGACGGTACCATAACCATGACCTTGTCAAAGTTGCTTTGGACATCAGACAAACAGGTGAAGAAGCAGCCATGTCAGAAATGGAGACAGTATATAAATTAGATTCGCGTCCTCTTGTGAGCAAATCATCTCCTTCTAGATTTCGCATGTAACATGTCTTGGAACGAAAAGCCACTTCTAAATCACCATCACAAAATTGTCTAACGCTAAAGAGATTATGTCCAAGACCTTCAACATAATATACATGACAAATAGTGATATTGCCCTGTATATAATCGTCATAGCCTGTGATTGCTGCAAAATTATCATTTCTAAAGCGAACGGTGCCCATGAATTTCTCAATGAAATTTTTTAGCAGTGATCGATCACCCGTCATATGCTTTGAACAACCACTGTCAACAATCCACAGAATGATCTGGACTACCTGCAACACAAGAAGAACAACACATGGACAAGTGGGCAATTTGACTACCCATTTCTTAACAGAACCCGATGGTATCACAGTTGAATGTTTATTATGAACAATCAGAGTCATGTTAACAAGAGATAAAACAACATTTGGTTGTGTTTCAAACCAATTTTTCCATATGCGACTTGTTCTAATTTTGTTCTGCATGTATATGCTTAAAGAGTTATCTCATAAATTTCTTTTATTTATCTTAGAAGCACTAGAGACCTTATGTTTAACTTTTGAGATACTTCCTACATCAATCTTATGTTTGGAGACTACATAAGTAGTATCTAAAGACTTAGATTGTGCCAACTTTTCAGAAAACATAGTCTTAAGAACTACATAAGTAGTATCTGAAGATTTTGGTGTTCTAGAATTAATGGAGAAAGCTTTACGATCATTCGAATGCACATTCAATTTATAATTTGCAAGACATTTATCATGACATGGAATAAGCACATTTTGCATTTCGCTTTAGATGCGTTTGCAACATTAACATCAATTAAATTCTCTTTGTTTGAGATAACATTTGCAGATGTCTTATTTGTTTGCTTATTTTTCCTAACATAAACTGGTACTTTCTTTGCTGAATTCTTAGAGTTAGCTAAGACATTGTTCTTGACATGTGAATCTTTATTCATTGGTCTTCTAACACTAGATGCATCATTCATTCCTGTAGAAGATAAACCACGCTTAGCCTTGTTTGTTTATGATTCTTGTGTTATGACAACTTTGTACATTCCTGGTGCTATGACATTTTTGTTTGAATTTGCCCCTCTTTGTTTGGCAGGTGAAGTCTGTAAAGTGACTGGTTTTGACACTACATGTTTTTCTTCAGTTTTTGAAACAACCATTTTCTTTTGAAAAACTTGTTTGTTTATCGGTGTGACACAAAGAAGATTTTGAGAAACATTTGTCTTATCAAACTTAGTATTTATAGACTTACCTTTTTCAACAGTTTTCAATCTAGTTTTTAACTCAGATATGGTAATTAAAAGATTCATATTCTCAGCACAAATAGCACCATATGCGTATATTTTCTCAGAGACATGAGCAATTAATTCATCCATTTCTTTTTTAGATTTAGACTGTGTCCTTTTTATTGAATCGAAAAGCTTTTGATATTCTAATTTTACAGTGTCTCGTTCTTTTATCAAAGATTGCACTTGAAACTCCAAAGACACGTTCTCATTCTCAAGTTTCTCCATCTTTGAAATCCAAGAGTAATCAAGAGGATTTGTGTTTTTATTATTCAAAGTTGACTCCCATTTATGTTTTTCTTTTTCATGTTGTAACTTTAATTCAAAATCAACACTTTGTTTTTGACATCTTTGAACATCTTTTTCAAGAATTTTTAT
>BQNB010000382.1:98375-115478 GCA_026074375.1 Tanacetum coccineum | reverse complement strand
TACTTGGATGCACAAGATATCTAAAACAAAAAAACTCCAACTATAAATGATACTCGGAAGCAACTATAAACTCCAACTATACAACTATAAACAGCAGCAAAAAAAAAACAGCAGCTGCTGTGACAGCAGCAAAAAATAAAACAGCAGCTGCTGCTGTGACAGATTCAAAAAAAAATTGAAAAGAGTGGAGCAAAAGTACAAATATATGATACCCATGTCCAGGCAAAACTTGGAACTTTTTTTTGTTGCGAGCATTGAAACATGGATTTGGTATATATATAAAAGAAACCCGTAGAGTTATGTACGAAAGAAAAACGAGAAGTAACCCATTGAAAACTAAAAATCATGACGCAAGGTCTCTAAATTCATCGATTACATATTTTGGAGTGGACCATTAACTCTAAAACAATTACCGTAATATCTTCATATCACCCAAAAATCCAACCTAAACTAAGACAAGAATTAGTGGAGCATAACAATTCTAACAAGATAACTAGAAACTTTAGTTTTTTCTATTTCTCGAAGGAGTTTCTTAATGAAAACTTCCCGAGTAATCCCTTCACTGTGAGTATTTTTACATTATTAACCCGAAGTTTTCTTTACGAGGGGGGACACTTCCCCGCCTCCACATAGGTCCGCTCTTAGGCGAAACACAACTATCTAATGCACTCACCAGATAAACTCCCCAACATTAAAGTGGAAAAGGAAGAATTAAGATTAAGATGCGCGCGTGATATGGTAGCAGCAATTTGTCCATTAGCACCCTAGCGTTGAACCGACGAAATATCCACAAGTATGATAATGATTTGATTTGCATAAAGGAGATTACAAGAAAGTGGCAGCAACATCTTTTGAAAAAACATGAACACTTTGACACAATCAAGTTATTGACAAATTCTTTCCACTTTACTTGTATACGAGTAGAAAAAGAAGAACTCACTGAGTTGGATAGATTGGTTCTGTCACCCATGTACAACTATAAACAGCAGCAAAAAAAAAAAAAAACAGCAGCTGCTGTGACAGCAGCAAAAAATAAAACAGCAGCTGCTGCTGTGACAGATTCAAAAAAAAATTTGCATACCTTTCGCCATCCTTGATACGATTGGAAATCGTGGACTATTTAGCTTCCACCAAGTAAGTATATCAAAGTCTTCGTCATCCTCTAGCTCTAGACGCGGTTCTTTAAGATATTTTCTTAACTCGTCTTCACCCCCGCTCGACTTATTTCCAAGTTTATCTTTAAATGAATTTAAGAAAGCATTGCCACGACGACTTTTTGAGCTACCACTTTTACTAGACATTGGTCTCGGTAAGTCACTTGATGTGGTTGTGCTATATTTTTCTTTGTACATGGCAAACAATAATCCCATATCTTTCTCAACCTTTTCAACACATTTGTCACATAATTCATCGGGTGTTAAAAATTGAAATGGCGTCTCTTGACTATCTTCCTCATCTTGATCCATTGGCATACAACCATTTTCTATCAAATGCTTAAAACCATACTTAACTATTTCCGACTTCATCGTGGGATCTAAAATAACGGCAAAGTACATATAATGGTTGATTTTTTTGTAATCACCCCAATATTTGTCATACTTTTTTCTCATGTCTCCAATCATGTTCTTAAAAGATCCATTTGCTTGCCACTCACGAAGATGCTTATCAATATCAAGTACCTCTCCAAACCACAAATGAGCAACGGGACTTGATACGTTAGACACAAGCTCGGTTGTTTCCTTAAATTTCTCTAAAAATTGAACTACCTTTCTACAAACCTCAAAATCAGCCCGCTTAGGTGTTTCCTCAAGGTCTCGAGCAAAACAAGAGTTGTTAAAATCATCTATAAAGTGTGCGGTTAAAACCATAAAGTTCATTCTTTTACAACTAGAAGTCCACGTATCGGTGGTTAAATGGACCGTGGTGGAATCCTTGCTTAAGAAACTAAATAGGCTCTTCCTCTCTTCTAGATAAAACTTAGAAACATCCCTAACAATTTTAAAGCGGGAGGGCATATTAAATCTAGGTTGCATGTCCGAGGAGAACTTAATGAACGCCGGGTGTTCTACAAACTTAAAAGGAAGCTCGGCAAGAACAATTAACCTAATCAACGACTCTTTAATCACTTTTTCATCATACTTCCATGTTTCTAAAGTCCCACTACTAGTGCCACCCTCATCCTTCTCACCAATTGATTTCTTAAATGCTAGCTTTTTTTGTTTCTTAAGTTTCTCAACATCGGGGTTAGATTCACAATTAGGGTAATGATTGTTCAAGTGTCGCGTACCATGTCTTTGGGAGTCGTCTTTGAAAACCGCTGGACGCCATTTGCAGTATGCCATCTTAATAAGTACCCCATCTTCATCATTTTCAAACTTTTGATCAAAGTATTTCCAACATTCGGCTTTCGGTTTCCTTGTTGGGGCTTTTCTTTTGCGTTTCTTATCTTCATTCCCAAGAGTCTCCACGTCTATGGTCTCATCCTACACTCATAATAAGTCACAAAGAGTGAACTTAATTACTTAAATTTCATAAGCCCAACTGCCCAAAAGTCTCAAACTAACTAACTTAAGTTTCTCAACATCATTATCAAACAAAAGCATTAAACCAAAAATTAATTGAAACTCGAATTATAAAACAAAAATTAAAAAACTTACTTCAATTGTCATGTTTTGTTGAGATGAGAAGGAATCAAATGTAGGAATTGAAGATGAGATTGATTCATATGGGTTGTTTTGTTGAGGTGTTTGTTGATCCATTGAAGATTGTTGAGATTGATTGTTGAGGTGTGTGTGTTAGAGTCGGGGTGTGTGTGTGTGTTAAACACACTGTGTTTTGTGTTTTGTGTGTGTATCGGCTGGAAAAAAGATGTATACATCTTTGATAATCGGTAAGTCGGTATTTGTCGGGATAAATCGGTTTTTGGTCCCGACCCGACCCGATACCGATAATAACAGATTTTCACTACCGAAAACCGACCCGATTCACTCGGTATCGGTATCGGGTCGGTCCGGGCTAATCGGTTTCGGTCGGGCTAATCGGTTTCGGTCGGTTTTGCTCAGCCCTACACTAATATATAAAAAGATAAATATAAAAAGTATGTGTCACTAAGGTATATAATAATGTGTCACTAATGTATATATAAAAGAATGTTATTGTGCCATCAATATATGAAAAAAAAATTAAAAAAAAAATTTATAAAAACATATGTCATTTGATGAAACATGTATCATTCAGAAGATAAGTGGTTCAGCTTCCTTTGACTTCATCTTTAGATTCCTGCTTGATCTCTTCTCCTTTGGGGGCATCTTTCTTATTCATCTTTCTTGATCAAGTCTATAATCTTAAACAGAC
Source organism: Tanacetum coccineum (assembly GCA_026074375.1). Classification (NCBI taxonomy): domain Eukaryota; kingdom Viridiplantae; phylum Streptophyta; class Magnoliopsida; order Asterales; family Asteraceae; genus Tanacetum; species Tanacetum coccineum. The sequence goes on along the minus strand of BQNB010000382.1, from coordinate 112,124 downwards.
TCAATTGCATATGAAATCTTGTATTCTGAAACCATTTTTATCTTTTCATACATTGCTTGTTTGTCTTCAAACTTCTTATCTTCAACTCAGAATGTTTGAAGGTTCCCCTCATGTTTAAGTAGGTCATCATCTGATTTCTTCAATTGATTCTTGGTTGTGAGGTATGTTTCTAATGGTCCTGTGATCTTTGTCTAGCAAGGAATTTTCCTCTATATCTGCAGCAGCAAATTGTATCATGAAGGAACTTTGCTCTTTATTCTATTGGGAACTGCTTTCTTTATTGTCTTGAATGCTTTACTCAGCAAGAATTCTGCGTGCCTCAATTCTTGCCTTAATATCATCAAGTTTTTAATGAGAGCTTCATTTGTTGCTCTGGTTATGAATTTAAAGTTAGCCATTGCCTCATAGTATCAGTTTAGAAACCGGACTAGGAAACAAAAAATTAGAATTTAGGTGTGTTGGAAGATGTCAGTAACTGTTTAGGTGCATATATCTTTCTAAACCTTTTTAAGGTTAGATACGAGGGTTAAATGTCACGTCTATCCCAAATAAGCAGAAGCTGTTTTGATGATATGAATAAGGAAGTTTGCAATAAGAAGCAATCCCAAAATAAGCAGATAAATAGTATTAGTTTGTAGTTTGTGTATATACATAATTGATTTGTAAAGCGAGATTTTATGTTATTGACTTGATGTTAGTTAGGGTCAGCTCTTCCTTTTTAGTTTGAGATAAAAAGTAACATTTATTCAAAATAAGCAGATTAGATGACCCAAAAATGCTTAGTAGAAAAAGACGAGCAATCTTAAAATAAGCTGATAATAAGCAGAGTGCAGTTTGTAGATGGTGTTATGATATATAATTTAATGTAAAGCAAGCATTCAGGTTATTGGAAAGGTGGTCAGGTCTGCAAGTTTTTAATAAATTACAAGTATGAATTTAAATTTGACAAATTTCTAGGGAAATCTGTGTTTGGTTTAAAAAGGGTTGGTTTGGTTTAAATGGGTGATTGGGTTTCTTTTATAGTACATGTCAGTTTAAGTTGGGCTTAGTTTTGATGGGTCAGTTTAGGTTACTTTTGGTTTAAAATAGGTCACCGGGTTGCTTTAGAAATACAATGTGTCACTTTAAAAATACAATGTGTCCGTTTGGAGTTTTTGGGTAGGATTAACAATTGTTCAAAAATGTTACAAGTAAACAGAAGTTTATTATGTTAACCGTTGCAACACAAATGTAGAAAATTTATACTTTGTTAGGCATTTTTGTTTACTGTACCAATTTCGAGTCTTAAAAGCAGTAATTAACCAATTTAGATAAATGGTTTAAATACATTTTTGAGATGTATGGTATGTAGGCATGTGTGTAATACCAATAGCTTGCAGTCCCAAACACCCTCAAGAAGTTGTTGAGTAATGATTGTGTTTGCTTATATGAGACGATGCTTTTAAATTTGTAGAGAAATGCCATCATTATAGGTCGTGGTTGCACAAACAAGGAGAAAATTGCAGCAACAACTAATGGCATGAAGTCTCTTACTTTAATGTGACCAGTATATACTTAACTCCATTGCACTTTGGCCAAATACCACACTTGTATTACATATTCTTATAAGGAAGTGTTTGGAATTATTGTTCTTTAGAGCAGTTTTATCATAGTACATATGATAGTGGAAAAGTAATATTTGTTTTTTGTGCTGTAAACGACGGGAAATCTAAGTAAATGACGTTCACGATCTGGATGAGGTACATGAGCGAAAAACATGATGATGTGCGTATTTATAGTAGCTAGAATGGTAGCAACAAATATAATCATCATCCTCTGCAAGATCTTAATGTTATTGTGTACATGGTATCAAATGGCTATATTGAATTCATTATCGTTTATAGAAGTCGATTATCAGATTGCTCTTTATGATATCTTACGCCTATATACTGAACTATGTTATTGAAATCATACTGTTATAACTAATTTGGAAGTATGTTGTCATTCATGTACAAATAAAAAATTAGAGTAATTTTGTTACTGTTTGGTCTTTTTTAACATTATGGTTAACATGTACATCTGTTTTCAGGCCGAAGTTTATGAAGCCAATGAGCCATGAACAGTTTTATGCATCACTAACTGCTGCCAAATTAACAACGAAAGGAACACTATCTCCTGATGTACAAGATCGACCCGACTAGGAGCACTAATCACCAGATGTAGTTTCAAAAAGAGAATGTCTTGGAAGAACCAATTGCGTCAATAGACGCTAAACCTTAACCCAGTGAACTATGTTTATCTTTGTTTTTAAATACAAATATATTTACTATTAAAGGATCTTCAAGCTAAATGCAGCCTATATTTGTGTGGTTTGTAATCCTTTTTAAATTGTTCAAGAAGTTCCATCTTTTGTCTTATTTGAGCAACAATCAAAAATCATGCCCACTGATGGTAATCATTTAGCTGAAACATGAATGCTTATTAATAATCTTATGTATTTAATAAATACATAGACTTTATAATAAAAAAGGCTTTATATATAGACTTTTGTGAAAAATCCATAAATAATAAAAAATGCTTCATACAAAACGTACCGCGGCGAAGTGCGGGTATCAAAATCTTGTTAAATCACAAACCATAAAAATTGTTAAAAATATTTAATAATTAAATCAAAGTTTTAAAAAATATTTTTATACTCAAGTAAAAATCACTAAAAATAATCATTATATATACTATTATATAAAACATTTACAATGTGGGTCCCATCAAAAATTAAGATAAGGAGGTACAATCTTGACCATCCATCTTATTTTAGAAAATCACATCATAGAGTGGCATGTGTCACTTCTTAATTAAAAAATCACTTTTATTTTTAATTTGACATATTTTTTATCTATTTTTTATGATTTAATTTCACCGTATTTTTTAAAATTTCATGATCTTTAATTCAACTAACATTTTGATATATTTTTATAAATTTTTAGCTTTTCACATTTTTAGTGAGTTTATTTTGAATTTTTTAACAACTTTAACTTTAATTTGAATACAAACTTGATTCGTAAAAGATATATACTTTTGGAGACAATGTTTGATGGGTAAGAGAGTGTGTGAGTCTTTATACAAGCCAGAATGATGTTAATATGATGTTGCGGGAAAGCTACGGAAACCCAAACAAATGAATTCACTAAGCGGGTAGGAAATTGCGGTGCTAGTTGGGTTAACAATTTTTATCGCCGCTGCTATTCGCGGGTATCCAACTAATTTACCGTAAATAAATTTGAAAAGGCTGAAAAGGGTTTTGGCGCATTGATCTTTATAAATCCAATTTAATCGCACGGCCACAAATCTCTATAAATCCAACTATTTATTATTACAAATAAAACCCAATCGATTGATTACCGTTGACACCCAATTGACCCATTTACTAACCAAGATCCCAAATTCAGGTAATTCTTTCTTAAACCCTTATTTTTATATTCATTCTTACGCTGCGTTCTCGAGTTACTTCATTAAAGAAAAGGAAATGAAAAGAAAGGAAACACTTTCCTCCCAAAATTGGGAGGAAACAGGAAACACTTCTCCTTTCCAAATTAAACATATAATTTCTGTCAATTTACTTTCCATATTCCTTTCTTAATGTAATACTCGGAGAACACAATCATGGACGTTTCGTTTTTAGACTGTTTCCTTCCTTTTCTTTAATGTAAGTAACTCTCGAGGGAACTTCAGCGCTTGTGATTCCAAGCGCTTTAATTATGTGCCAATTAATTGATGTATGTGTAGCTACAAATGTAGGTAATTTGTCTTTTAGGGTTTTGATTGCTTTCTTGTTTGTGAGGTTTTCTGATTATAATTATGAATTGTGTATTGGGTTTAAGGGTTTAGGATGTTAATGATTGTTATAAGTGTGGGAAAGATTGTGTTTTTGGTTGTTAATGTGGCATGTATGCTGATTTGCAATTGAGGTATGATACCCAGCTGACTTTTATCATGATTGAGTTAGAATGTATTATTTGGTTTAGGAGTATATTTGTTAGTTAATTTTCTCTGTTTTTCTAGGTGTTTTAGGGTGCGTTTTAGTTGGAGGGAAAGATAGAAACCCCCTGGTTATCCTACATAAATGTTTTGTGGATAAAAACATGGAACAACAGATGATGCGTTGGAAAACAGAGATCGCGTTCAAATTATTGTTTTCCAACAAAATTCTTCACAAAACACAAAACATGCATTTCCCAACTTAACAAGTGAAACTACAAAACACATTTTATTTGTTTTCTTTGTAACCCCCTTGTTTTCTTGAGAATGGAAAACAGTATCACATGAACGCGTTTTCTATGTTTTGTGGAAAATAAATCTCCTTTTTTTTTACAAACCTAAAAACACAAAACTAAGAAATTTTTTCTCCAACTAAACGCAACCTTAGCGTTCTTGTGATGTGTATCCGACAAGGACTGACTGTGTTCTCACTTTTTATGCATGTTGTTTTCAATCGTCTTTGCATATGTTAGTTTCAGGATTTTAGTTTTGTTTGTGTTTTCTTGAACCAGAAAGTTCTTATAAGTATAGTGAAAATGTATACATATGCCACTCAAATATTGAAAAAGATTATACGCCAATTAAAATTTCATATTGGTTCTAATTTTGCGGATTCTCATCACACATGAATGTTTCCATAGTTAAAAGTAAAGAGCACGTATGATGGCGTCCTTAACAAATTTGCATCAAGGTTTTGGATGGAATTGGCATCACACTCAAACACTATTCAATATCGATATATATTAAATTAGGTATATTTTTTATTTATTGCATTATCATATTTATTTTAAGGGTTTTGCTAATGACAGCCTAAGGGCTGTGGTTAAAAAGAATATTTTTACTACAAATTCAATGTAAGAAATGAAATCATCCAATCAGAATCAAATGTTTGTTGTGCATCTGAATTATTAGGGATTGTATCCATGTTTCTCCGAATTGACATCCAATCATAATGATTCATAGATGACTTTGTAATAAAACTCATTTTCTTAACCACAGCCCTAAGGGCTGTCATTAGCAAAACCGTTATTTAATGATAAAAATTAATTTAGTTGTAAAGTTTTAGTGCACACATTGGAGTAATAACTATTTAGTGTTTATGCCACAAAGATTTTTAATTTGCACTATCTTAGTGTTTATTTCTAGCGTGCACATTGGAGATGCTTTTAGTGTTACCGTATCAATACTTGGGTGACCTATACATACATGAATCTATGTGGCTATGACTATATTAGTATCAGATTTGTAGCCAAGTGATCTGAGATCTGTAGCCAGTAAGGATTTGATAAATATGAAGATGCTATATGCTGACTACATGCTACTTAAACAGCATTGTAGTTTAAGCAACCTAGGCTGGTTTTAACCAAGTCATAAACTGACATTTATGACATATACAGAGTATTAGATAGACCTGTGAGTATGCGTGCTTTGGTATTCTTTACTCTTTAAGTAAAGGGTCTATAAGAATTCTACCTCCAAAACCTGTTTGTTGACAGTTCCGTATATGGTCTTAAACACTCTTTTGCCATTATAATTGGTATGGTTGTAAAAGATGCTAGGCGCTAGTCAGGCGGTCGTTTACCTTGTAGATTATAATCGGCCTAGTCAGGGATTAATCGTATTGGAATTTTTGGATATAAATTTGAAATTATATTGTATGACATGTTGATAGGACTATAGAAATATGTTTAGAAACATTAACACAATTATTCAAATACTTCCGACCAAGTTTCGACTGAGTTTGTCTGTGTTAACCCCAAGTTTTGACCGAGTTTTTTAGTAACGGACGATTTATCGGTCATTGACCTTGTAGTGAGTAATCGCCGATTGGCCGCCCTTGTAACCCTTGTTTTACAACACTTATTAATTGGATTAGGATTACTAAAATTGCTGATAATTAGGGGTGAGTTCATTATTATATATATCTATCTTTATATTTGGATTACACTATTGCTTATCGGTATTTACCAAATGTATGGTCATGAACCATTGTTAGTTATTTAATAGCTGATGCCATATTTGGGATATGTTGTCTTCCTCAGTTTCAAAATGCACGTAATGCGTTTCATCAATTCATCATCATTAGCTTGTGTTAACAAAATTGAACCCTAAATGCTTCGCTCTTTTAAAAGTTCTTATTATACGATTTATATATCAATGAGAAGTTCCTGTTTTCAAGATAAAGTAAGAATTGAAAATTTGTTGTTTATTGCAGGACACTTGGCTTGAACCCTGTGATCTAACCTTTGACGTGTATGCCAGAAAATATGGATGATTCACCTGAAATAAGCAAGGGTGGTGAGGATTTCATTGAACTTCCAGTGTCTAATAGTCCTGGTGGTGGAAGTGAAAATGTAAACAATGATAGTAGTACTAATAAGCCTGGCGATTCTGAAAGTCAACCTAGTGATTGCAGGGTCAACGAAGGCCAGTTGAATGGGGAGATCTTGGTGATTGATAAAGCCGAATATTCCCAAGTTACATTAGCTGCTAATAATGAACATGGTTCAGCTGTTGAAGTAAACAATACAATAATAGAAAATAAAATTTCAGTACTTGCTGAAAATGGTTCAGTAGTTGAAGATGGAATTCATAAGCGAAATGGAAGTCCTGTCAGCAATCATGAATCATATGGTATATCTAACCTTTTGTTCACATCTTTATACATGCAATTTTACTTGTAAAGCATTATTGTATTTTCCCATGGTATGATTTATACATGCATGAACGTAGATAAGACCTTATTATCTGCTATATTTCTGCTGTATATACATACCTTCATTGTTAATAAGCTTCTAACTGCAGTATGTATGTTAATAAGTTTCCTAATATTTTTTTCCTTGACATGCTAGCCGTATCTGGTAGTAAGAGACCCCGAATAACTGTTGATGAACAGCAAGCTTCAGTCCATGTCATTTATAATTCTATAACAAGGTATAAAAGTGGATGTCGTTGTTCAGTATCTCCTATATGTTCCAGTTTAGATGTCCAGTTTCCTTTTCCCGACTACATACGGATCTCGTGATCTCAAATATTGTTTTCTCAACTTTTTTACCTTGATGATATTTGGATCACCAGTTTCATACTGTGGTATGGACATAATTTCTGCTTGTTTTAAGCTAAACAATAAATGTGTACTTTTTAAATATTCCATTATGGTAAGTGTGCCCAAAATATTACTGTTCTTGTACGTGAGCTTGTTGTTCTGTACTATATGCTCATTTTGCTGAATATCAGTAGACGTGTACTTTTTTCAAATGTTACATGAACCCGGTTACAAATGGGCATATTAGCACAAAATAACAAGTTCAGGTATGAGATGATTTATATTCTGGGTACGCATACCATAATAGAACATTTGAAAAGTTACACATCTATTGCACAGCTTAAACTCGTTCTTGTTCATCTTATCTTTGAAGTTTTAAGAGATGAACTGGACAGCTAAGTAGGAACAGAGGGAGTACATAATTATGAACAGAGTTGTTTTCTTTTGGTGGTGTTATGGAAAGTTTATGATCTTGTTGATATAACCAGTCAAAAGGATTTTGGTCGAAGGCTCTTTTTTTGTGTAAACTATAACTGGATTACTTATTTTTATCAGAGAAAGTAAATGGAAACTTGAGGAGTTATTACAGAAGTGGTCAGATTGGCATGCCCGACATAATTCAAAGGTTAGAACGTGAAAAGACTGATTGAATCAGAAGATTATTCTAATCTACTACATTAGAAGCTCTGATAACTATTCAAAATTGATGATTTTGAGCTATTATGCATATTAATATAGGCTACATACATGCTTAAAGTTCATTAGCATTTTGTGACTTGTGACGAGTGTCTGTCTTCAGTATTTTGTTTACTCAAACAAATGAGATGGATGGATTAATTTTATTGTTGGTACTTTGCTTAGTTGGGTAATATTTACAACGTTTTGTTCATAAGTTTCTGAATTTATCTAATGTTCAGGATTCAATGGCTGAGCTAGAATCTGGCGAAGGAACCTATTTTCCAGCTCTTAATCCTTCTGCAGTGGTATAGTTGTATTTTTTTTTCTAATCATTCACTTGTAATCCAACCAAATCAACCATGTTTCTTGGGTACAGTTATGTGGTAGGACCCTGAATCTGACAAATTTAGTCATGAACTTATTTTGCGGAGATGTTTGTTTTGTGTAGTCATTCTGGATCGATGGCCAAACTAGGAGTACACAGAGCAATGAAGCTATAACGTTGGATAACAGTTCAGTACCGCTTTATGATCGTGGGTATTCTTTTGGCTTAACATCAACTGATGGTCCGAGTAATTTAGATGGGTATGGACTAATATTCTGGTGCATAATTTTTTAATCCTTCATATTCAGAATTAAATTACCTTTGCAAGTTTTTAATGTAATCTGTGATTCTCAATTGATAAATTTTTCTTGTCTTCATCGTTGTTCTTTCTTGTAATCAGGGGTTTAGAAATAGTAGATGGCTCTCGTTGCTTTAACTGTGGTTCATACAACCATGCAATGAAGGAATGCCCAAAGCCTCGTGACAATGCTGCTGTTAATAACGCTCGTCAACAACACAAAGCTAAACGTAATCAGAATTCAATGTCTCGTAATCCAACTAGATACTATCAAGACACTCCTGGTGGCAAGTTTGACGGTTTAAGGCCAGGTGTCCTTGATCCAGAAACCAGAAAGCTTCTTGGCCTTGCGGTTAGCAAACTAAACTAACTAACTAAATATTTATGATTTTCTCTATTTTAGTACTCGTGTTCTTATTTAACTTTTGTGTGTATTAATCAGGAGGTCGATCCACCTCCATGGCTTAACCGAATGCGTGAGATGGGTTACCCACCTGGATACCTAGGTAACTTTGGTTTTCTTGCTGTTTATGTGAAACTTTCTTTTTTATTTTAGTGGTAAATTTGTTTGAAACTACTCTTGTTAATATGCAGATGCAGAAGATGAGGATCAGCCGTCTGGGATTGAAATATTTGGGGAGGAGGTGGTTGTTGTTGCTGCTGTTAAACAAGAAACTGAGGATGGCGAAATTCTTGATATGGATATTTCCCCACCTCATGATACTGCTATCCAGACACCTAAATCTGAACCAACCAAGAAAATGAGTGTCCAGTTTCCAGGAGTTAATGCACCGATTCCAGAAAATGCTGATGAATGGCGTTGGGGAGCAAGGGCTTGGAAGTTTGATTTACCAAGAAATAAATCAAACAATAGATTTCATAATTCAACAGAACCTGTTGCTGCAAGTAGACCAAGTTATCTTGAAGACAGGTGGAACCGGGATCATAGAGACGACGGTCCACCTGGAGTTGACCCTGGTAATGGCTCCTTGCCGTCCACCTTCTCACCTAGGTACAGCAGTTATGACTCTAGAGGGTCAAGTTATGGCAGGTCTTGGCCTGAAAGAGACAGACGAAGCTCTTTGATCCGTGAAACGGGATCAAGTCATGATGATGACCGGTGGAGCCCTTACTCATCCGACTCATCATCTCACAGGAAGGACCGCCATGAAGACCGTCACCATCGCAGTTGGCGATAAGCCCAAATCACCTGGGATTTTCCAGTTAGAGGCAGAAAAGCATGGAGTGTACATGGAGTAAACGAGACAGATATCAGTTGGTTAGTAAAGATGCTTGTGCTTTTGTTAGTTTAGCCTCAGTTCCCAATATATTATACAATATTTATACCCTTTAATTATTGGTTGTTTAACTTTATCGCACTTGTTTGTACTTTAGAGCCGTTCAGGCTTATATATGCTGTACACTGTTATCTCAGGCGGGATTAGCTCTCTTTGTTTCATCCCTTGATAACAATGTAATTTTGCATTCGTTAGACCATGTGCTTATGTTTGATAGTTTTGATTGAAAATGGCTGCTTTAAATCCATCTGGTTTAGTCTATTGCAATCGGCTGTTGCCATCAGCACATTTAAGTTAGCTTCTTAGTAGGGCAACTATATTAAATGTATTTCTAGTAGTAGGTTTGTACTTCGAAAACTCGGAACTGCATCACTGTAAACCTTGATTGGCTGTTGAGTAACAAACATTCCATTCATTTAAAATGCTAGGTTATGAAGTGCATTCTGCCTTAAAGGTAATGTAAATCACAAAGTTGAGGCTTTCTAATAGCTTGATGTAGATAATAGACTAGCAGGATGCCGGGATACGAATATGATTTAACACATATACACCACTAGAATGAAATGTTAAAACCTTGTTGATTTGTGGATAAAAGGATGTACAAAGTTCGGATTACTGTGGTCGAGCTTTATCAATGCAAACTAAATTAAGTTGAAGATTTGTATCTCTAAAGTCTACATTTTTACATGCACTTTTCGGCTGTTTGGTAGAAATGATGAACGAACCAAGTAATCCTGTAGCAGTTTGTGTGGATACAAAGGTAAAAGCATTTCATCATAAGTTCATAACATAAATTGCACTTTATTCTATGAACCTGGCTGTAGCTGTAGCCCTTTCAGGATTCTTATGGGTCTGCCTCAAGCCTTCTTCACTATAATTTAATAGAGTAATACTTTAATAGTTATGGGCCTTTTCTTACCCCTTGTAATGGGACGACGGCCAAATTTGTTTCCGCCAAACCAACTTAAAAATCCGGATCGAATTCGATTTAATATATTCGTAATTGTCGGTTTGTTTGGTATATTATTTTAGCAAATATTAAAATTGACCGAACGGTAAAACTGTAGTAATAATATTTAGTTTAGTTCGATAGGGTGTTGTGTTTTCGAGTGAGTGAGTTTTTTAGTGTTTGTAGAGTGTTTGATGTAGTTTGTGGGGGTTGTTGTTTGATGAAGCAGACATAAGGTTTGTTAAGTTATGAAGAGTTCCTGATAGAGATTTAGTTGATGTGGGGGGTGTTTGTGGGTTGAGGGGGTGGGTTTAGCTTTTGGGGGGGGGGGTTTATTGTTGTCGTAGTGTGATGTTGGGTGGTTTTGTGGTAGTGAGTTTTTTTTCAGTTGGTGGGTTTGTGGTTGTTTGGGATTGTTGTTTGTTGTATCATTGGGTGTTTTTGTGTTTGGGGAGTGCGTGTTTGGAGTGTGAATTGTTGTGAGATTGGTTCTTCTTGTATCGTTTATTTGTTGTGTGTTGGGTGGGTTTTGTTGTCGGTTACTGGTGTTGTGGGTGCGTGATATGCTTGGTGTTTTGTTTTTGGTGTGTGGTGTTTTATTTATATATTTAGATGTATGTGTTGCTTGTTGTTGTTTGTGTATTTGTGTTTGTTGGGTATTGAGTGTGTGCGTGTTGGACATTTAAGTCAAAAAGGAGATGTTTGTTGTTCATTGGTCTGTTATTTGTGTGTTGGTCATTATGTGTGGGTGTAGTTTGGTTGTTGAGGGGTGTTTTTTTGTTTTGCTGCTGATCGTTTGGGCTTGAATGTCTTGGTGATCCTCGTTAACGGGGGTGTGTTATAGTTATGATGGTCTTGGGTGTGGTTGTGTATGTAAGATTGCCTGGTGTGTGTGTGTGTTATAGATATGTGAGGTGTGGATGTGTGTGGTGTGAGGTGGTGTTGTTGTATTCGTTTTTTTATTATTACATTTTATTGTATATAATATCGTGGTATATATATATATATATATGTATATATATATATATATATATATATATATATATATATATATATATATAGGGTGAGGTTCTTTTCAGAACCAAATGAATGTACAGAACTGCGAGAACCAGCATTAACCAATCAGATTTTTTAAATATTTATCTTTTTAATTTAAATCAAAAGGGTATATAGGTAAAATTGAATTTGTTATTTTCTTTTTGAATTTTTTAATAAAAATGTTTTTTAGCTCCTAAATTTTTTAGGAATTTATTTTTTTAATTAATTTTTTTTTTTCCAACATGATGCTTTTACAGTAAAAGTTAAGGTGCATATGTGTTTCTTTTAGAAAATATAAATTTACATGTGTTTTTAATCTTCAATTGCTTAAACTTCTAAAGCATGTTGCTCACAAGTATTTTACAAAGTGCATGTAATGGCAAACACATGTATTTTACATGTACCGTATACAATTTAAAACAACTACATTATACAAAAAAAATATCTATATACAATTCAAATGAAAATTTCTAAAAGTAAAGAATAATGAAAGTTCCGTTGATGTATAGACGCGTCTACTGATCTTTGACAGAACTAATTTTGGTGTTGTGGTATTTGCACGTGTATTTTCCCTCGTTAGACACTCTCGATTTCTTTGTATGCATATGTGCATTTGAGTTCATCCATATGCCCTTATAATACGAAGAAACAATTTCTGCCAACACCATGTCTAGTCGCAAGGTGATATCCATGATCCTGATGCCACAAGATAAGTCAATAAAAAAGATGTATAATAAGGCATTGATATAAAACACATATGCACACCCCTTTCATTTATTTACACAAGCCATAAAACACATATGCACACCCTTTTCATTTATTTATACAAGCCATAAAACACATACGCACACCTTTTCCATTTATTTATACAAGTCAAAAACACATATGCACACCATTTTCATTAACTTGTACATGCCATAAAACACATACGCACACCTTTTCCATTTATTTATACAAGTCAAAAACACATATGCACACCATTTTCATTAACTTGTACATGCCATAAAACACATATCACACGCCTCAATAAAATTATGACGTGATAAAGAACTAGAAAACGAGAATTAGCTATCTGGTTTGCCATGTTGATGTGTTACCAATATTTCTATCAATAAGTTGATAAACACCAACAAATAACAATATTCCTAGGTAGATCTAGACAGAGTGACAAAGCTTATATAAAAGACAAACATAAAAACAAATATGATTCATATTGATCAAATGACAAGGCCACATTGATCCAAATATAGGTTTTGCACTTTTGCCTACCTAAGATGCTATCAAGCAAATAGCATTAGCATGACACATTTGACTTTTCTTTAATCACCCTCATCCATTACATTGTAATTAAAAAACGATTTGAGAGAAATTTATAAAACCGTAATCAAAACTGGTTTCTAACCAAATTTAAAATTAAATTGTGTACCTTTTTACGAGTAGAAGAAACAACGATCTTCCGTCATCGTTACGGATCAATCACCATACCCATTATTAGTGACGTGTAGTAACATTCTTCCGTCATCGTTCCATCATCGGCGACGGCGTGAAGTGACGATACTCCGTCATAATCGGCAACGTGAAGTAACAACTTCTATCATCGTTTCGTCATCGTCATCGACGTGAAGTAACAACACCGTTTTCAGCAGCTATGAAAAGATCTTCGTTGTTTATGGGATCAATCGCCATAGCTATTATTTGTGATTTTTAAATTAAGTGCGTTGAATTTATCAAGGATATGTTTTTCTTTTTTCAGGCGATGGCGGCTACGAGAGAAAGAGGGAGATGGGCGTAGGTTTTATAACTACATCTGAGATCTCAAAATCCTATTTCATGTTAATATGGAATAATAATTTAAATAAATAACTTGTAATTCCTAAAATACCCTCCTATTTTTTTCAGAATTTTACCTAATGTTTTACTTTGTTACAATTAAGGCACAAGTCATTTTAACCCTTGATTAAAAAAATAGATGGTTAAGATTGGTTCTCGCAGTTCTGTACATTCATTTGGTTCTGAAAAGAACCTCACACTATATATATATATATATATATATATATATATATATATATATATATGCATACATATTTATATGTGATGAGAAAT
>BQNB010000382.1:7765-96573 GCA_026074375.1 Tanacetum coccineum | reverse complement strand
CAATGAAAAATCTTCTTTACAAGTGTAAGTTGCAATTCGATGAATATTCTTATTGTCTTGCAATCAATTTCGTGATTTCATGTAATAACCAAGGATGGTTAAACATGTAGACTTAGAAAAATATCTACGGTCATTTGATTGATATTTCTTTGAGCTAGATAAATTCTAATCTCTATTTCATGTTCATATTCTAATTTTGTAATTAGATTGAATACTGAGATTGATTATCGTTTGAATAATAATAATCTTCATATTTGAAATCCTCTTACGATCACTTATTGAAAGAAAGCAAAATAATGGTTTGTGGAATATCTTTAATTATTTCTAGTCCTAATCTTAGATGGTTAAAGGGTTTACTTTTGATGAAATATAAATATTATGCTTATTTGGTAAAGTAAGAAAAAGTTTTAACAAGAAGAGAATTTGAGTTTTGAGTCATGCTTTTGAATTGTATGAGCAAAGTTACATATGTTGTGCATTTGCTCATGTTTAGCTTTTCGGAGATGACGACTTTACCAAGTGCATTGCAAGGTAAATTACTTGAGTATTTTGGACAAAACATTCAAGTCGTTAATCCTACTTCATTGTGTATTTTATGCATATATTAATTAAAAATTTAAAACACAACTGTTGGACCAGTAGAATCAATATGACATCATTTACACAAGTGTGCGTAACACCCCACCCATTGTACATTGGGTTGCGCAGCAGAAATTAGCAATTGGATGTTACTAAATAGCACCATTTACCAAGATAATAGAAAACGACCCAAATGAGACATTTTAACAAGCATGTGTTCTATAATTATTCAGAGTTAAAATGCGTTTAGGTCCTCACAGAATCGCAACACCGTCTATTACAACCATTGAAAGACAATTGTTTCAATTAAAAGACGTTAATTTTAACACAACTTAAGACATTGTTTTGAAAGAACGGAACACACAAGTAGTCTTTCCATAAAATCCATCACACACACGACAAATCCACGCCATCGTTGCCTTCATCCATGGTTACCTAGGATAAAACATGTTTAAAATGTCAACAATAAAGTTGAGTGAAATTCATAGAGTTTAAAATAATCAGCAAGCAATAATCTTTGAACACATAATTAGTTCGTGGGAAAACAAAGCAACAAATGCAATGTATAGCAACTTCTTTTCTTTCACGCAATAAGCTCATGACACCGAACGTTAACAGTACATATGGCATTTCATATGTTAAAGTGCCCCAAAACAAGGTATTATTGTCATTTACCTACTATTTTCTAAATACAAAATATCTGTTTGACAGGGTGTTCACCGTCAGATTCATACCCCGGACAGGGCTGTCAAACCTAATAGATCTATTTAATGCGTTAGCATTCACCTCACAAGGTAATTAACGGTTCATGAAATAAGGGACTTCGACAATAGCTACTTATGCGGAAACAATCTTATAATCGGGTCCAGCATACCATAAAATCATATGTGTACAATTTATAAAACAAACATGTATCCCCCTCGCGGGTTTAAAAACATTTAAAATGGTTCAAAAGCAAGGCTATGAACTCACCTTAAGCAAAATATCCAAATCAATCAACTCAATAAGTGTAACTTTGTTGGAAACACGAAAAGTGTCGGTCACTTCCAAAGTTGTAACAAGTCTTAGCTCGTAGTTAGTATAAGGATTAGATTAGTAATCTAGTCCGGCCCAAGGCCCATGGGTGGCCCATCTCAGCCCATGGCCGGCCTCCTATGTAGTATTTATACCCCTCTCCTAGTCTTGGAGAGGGGTGGTTGTTCCATTTTACACACATTTCATTTTATACAATTCATCCATTTTCCATCCAAGTTTCTCTCTAACATCCAACCCACATCTCACTCTTGTTCTTGCTTGATCTTAAGATTACTAGTATTCTTCAATTGGTATCAAGAGCCATGGAGTGGTGTGTTTAGATTTTTGTGTTTGATTTGTGTTCAAAACCTTTACAAAGAGCAAATTAGTGATTAAAATTTTTTGGCTTAAAAACCTTAAAGTTTTCATTTTTATTGTTCCTATAGGGTTAGTAATACTAGTTGTACAAGAATTTTTTGCTAAAAACCATTAAAAATCGTGTCTTTTTGAGTTTTGAAAATTTGGGTTTCGTAATAGTTAGAATCGAACTAGTGAATCGAACAAGGGAATCGAACTAGAGGACCGAACAAGATAATCGAACGAGCTGTTGCATAGGTTGAACCGAACAAGCTTCATCAGTGTCAATCGAACGAGTGACTTCTAGTTTGAATCGAACGAGTGACTTCTAGTTAGAATCGAACGAGCTCTCTCTAGTTAAGATCGAACGAGCGTTTTCACTAGTTAGAACCGAACGAGAGGACCGAACTAGAGGACCGAAATATTATATACGTTTCATCAAGAATAAACTCCAGATTTGCTAAACCACTTACTTCGTGGCCTCAAGAAGAATTACACACAGTATGAAGTGGGGAGAGAAGCATGAGGAAGCGTTTTTAACTTAAGGACAATTTGTGTAATGCACCAATATTGTCATTACCGGATGGAGTAGAAGATTTTGTGGTTTATTGTGATATGTGTCAAACCAGGATTGGGATGTGTTCTTATGCAAAGGGATAAGGTAATCGCTATGCATCAAGACAATTAAAGAAGAGCCACGAAAAACTACAGTGAGTTGCTCACAACTTAGACTTAGTCGCGGTGGGTTTGCCTAAGATTTGGAGCTGCATATATGTACGGAACAAAGAGAGTGTTTATCTATACCGAGTCAATAAAGACCTTCCAACACAAATCGATCAGAAGATTGAATATGCATCAAAGGGATATGGTTAAAGCTGTTCTTAGTGATTATAGAATGTGAGATTAAGTACATCCTGGTAAAGCAAATGTAAGTAGTGCTGACTGCTTTAAGTCAAGAATGGAGAGAGTGAAGCCTCGACGAGTGCGAGCGATGGCTTTGACAATTCAGTCGTGGAGTTAAAGACTGATATTGGCAGCTCAAGTGAAGCCGTTTAAGGATGAAAATGTAATATTTGATAGGATTGAATGGTACAGACCACAAATTGAAAAGAGAGCTGAATGGAAGCCTACAACTAATATGATCGAGTATATGGGTTCCATAGTGGGCGTGAAAGAACCAAGACATGGCCGAAGCTCATAAAGAAACGGGGTACTTTGTGCATCTCCAGAGCGAGCAAGATGTACTATGAACTTCGCGGGATCATGTATTGGTGGCTGGGTTATGCAAAAAGAGATTCTATTTATGTAGCAAGTTTGACATGCGCAAATGATAAAGCGGAGCAAAACAAACCGTTTAATTTAGGGGGTTTTTTGTTATTACAACTAACCCTAAGATACCTGAGTGGCGAAGTGGGAAGAAAGATACACTATAGAATTTATAACAAAAGTTCTGCCAAGGATCAGTAAGTGTCATGAATGCGATTTGAGGTCATAGATGATAGGTTTACGACCACACACACACGGCGCATACTTTGTCAATACGAACGGATTTCAGTATTGGGAAAAGTTAGCAAGGTTTACTGATGAGATTGTTGCATCGACATAGGATGTACCAACATAATTATTTCTAAAAGATGGACGTTTTACCAAAAGGTTTTGGCCAAGATGCAAAAAAATGTGTTGGCGAACGCTTTAAATATGATACGGCTTAATCATCCTCAGACGTTAGACAAACGCGAGCGTGCAATACAATGTTAGAGATATGCAAACAGCGTGTGTGATTGATTTAGTGAAGTTTGGAATATTCATTTGCACAGGCTGAATTTTCCTATAACCAATAGCTATCATTCGAGCATTCGTTGTACTCCTTTTGAGGCGTTAGTATGTGAAGGAAGTGTAGGTCGTACGTAATTAGGTAGGGCTGAGATAGGAGATAGCTGAGTAATTGGACCGAGAGTGGGTTAAAGAAAAAAACTAATAAAAAGGATGATGAATAGAGCATAGGCTATAAAGCTCTAGAGACGACAGAAGAGCTACGCAGATAATAGAAGGAATACCTTTATAGAGTATTAAGTAGGGTGAGATCTGTAATGTTGAAAGTCTCACCTTGGAAAGGTAAAAGTTGCGGTTTAGAAAGAAAGAAAGTTAGCTCCAAGATTTGTAGGACCTTTCGAGATCCTCGAGAGAATTGGTCCTGTGGCATATAGGTTGAGATTACCTGAAGAATTGAGTAGTGTGCATGACACATTTCATGTGTCGAATCTAAAGAAGTGTTTAGCTGATGCAAATTTGCATGTGCCGTTGGATGAGATTAAGGTAGATAAACACCTTACTTTTTGTAGCAGATCCTATGTGGAGTATATGGACCCGTGAGGTCAAAACTCTTAAGCGTAGTAAAATACCTATTGTGAAAGTGCGATGGAATTCCGAGCGTGGACCAGAGTTTACCTGGGAACGTGACAGGATCATAATGTAAGGCTAATTATCCCCACGTTGTTTCGAGAAATGCTATGTGTCGAGACTAATGTTAAACACATCTCGAGACTATTATTTCTACAGGAGGGGATACTGTGAACAACTAAGAATTTAGCAGGTTTAGGTTAAGCCTGCATATCATTCAGTTTATGTGTGTCATTATGTGTTTATAAGTTTTTTATACTGTGTAAGATATGGAAGTAATGAGTGATGAATCATGTGGTACTGTGAAATGAAATCTTTGAAAGCTTTGCGTTGTTTCAAATGTTCGTGTACGTAATATTACTATGTAGACTTATGTAAATGATCATGTACATATTATTATCTATATATATAATATATAATATATATATATATATTATAGTCTAGTATTTTATATAAAATTAAAAAAAAAAACAAAACAAAAAATAAAAAAAGATTGTAAAGTACTTCTATTTTTTTAATAGTTTAGAATCGAAGGTTAGTTTGAAAACTATAAAAAAAAAGAAACATTCAAGTTAAGCAAAATTAATTAAAGTGAATTTTACTATATGAATTAAAGCCACAATTTATAGTAAATAAAATAAATAGAAGAAAAACAAATATAAATTAGAAAGGGTGGTTAGTGCTGGATCGGGCCGAAGACAAGGGAAGAAAAAAGGGACAAATCCCATTTGATTACAACTTGTTATTGGTAAATATCTTTTCTAAGCCTAATAAATAACAAATCAAACTTAATCAAAAATCACTTTTTTCCTCTCCCTCTCTCCTTGGCGGTCGAAAACAACACAAAGACACTAAGGGAAAACCTCAAAAAATTTCATGGTTTTGATTTTCCAAGATTAAGGCACATGTTTACTAAAATCATTTTCAAGTTCACTAGATTTTATTTAACGTACTACAATAATTAAGGATGGATAGGTTAATTGTAAATAATCTGTAATTAAGAGGTTTTTTATGATCATCAAAAATCATTTAGGGTCAATAATTCAGGGTTATGGGTATGTTCATTAGGAGGTAATTATGCAAATAATTCGGAATGAAATCTGGGCAGAATTTTAAAGTCATCCTGCGAGAGGCGCATATTTCGGTCATACGAATAGCTTTTAAATATTTTCTTGAGCCTAAAAATTAATCTACAGAAGTCTGACATTCCAACCCAAGTAGTTCTTTTCATGAATAAAAAAGGAAGTGAATTAGTCCAAATTAATCAACACTATTCGTTGTCAAAACTGAGTTTCACAGGCAGACTTTCCTGATTGTTGTTTTTGAGGTCAAAATATATATCGAAAAACGTCCTTTTATATAATGGGTCTATGCTACGTGTAGCCAGTCATGTATGGTTTAATGATTTTCTAGAATTTTTTGTAGAATTTTCCTACTGTTTAAATGGGTCTGCTCAAGCATAAACCTTATCTCTTTGAGGGTCGAATGAGGTCAAATTCTGACACTTTGTTGATAGATTGAATATTTTATAAAATGGTGTACACTCACTATTATTTTTTATCCAAACATCAAGAAGCTCACAACTCGATTAAGGAGCTATGAGATGTAGGAATAAGAACCAAATTAGTGTTCATAAGTATTTTATTTAGAGTCATACCATTGTGTACATAAAAACTAATAAAAAGCATCTCCTATTTCGAAAAGTTAAAGTTTGTGAGTAATTTGAGGTTAGCAAGTATTGAAGGAGTATATAGAAAGAGTTGAATCAAGAGATAGGATATAGAGGTATCTATATTTGTGACTTGTTACATCGACTGGGTTGGATGACCTAATCGTATGGTAACCTATATGTGTGTATTGTATTGTTTAGATTCTTTGCAAGATTAACGTGAAGGAATTGGAATTTGCTTTGTAACACATCAGGTGAGTTTTTACACTCCTACTTTACTTATATTTTTGGGATTGAAGAGATGCAAACTGTTTTTGTAATTATGTGAACCGATGATATGCGTTTTAAGTGTCACACATATGATTGCTATGCGTGCTATTGCTATGTTATATTTAATTGGGTAAGCATGTGTATGTGAGAATGACATGATCCTGGTGTGAGACCCAAACGGACTAAGCTATTCAAGTGGGTCAGTCTGCGCAGAGATATTGTGTGGACGATGTGTACGATCAACCTAAGATAAATATTAATTTTATTTTGCGCGGTGAATAGAATAGCCATGCAAATATATTCGTAAAATGTTGTTTTTGGTTATGATCGCGTGTCATAAGTGAACTCTTAAAACCTAGTAAACTCCTCACCCAACAATTATGTGACATTTTTAGCATCATTTTTCACATGAGGAAAACGTCGTGAAGATTAAGAAGAGGAGTTAGCTGGACTATAGGCTTGCATGCGGAGTCCATGATTTATCTGCTTTAGTTTCATTTGAACTAGACACAGTTATTATTCTTCATGCATTATGATGTTGGATATTCTATGTTTGTGGCGTTTGTCATAACACTGCATTTGGATTCTTGAAGTTTAATGAATAGTCATTTTTAGTTTCTCCTCTATTTTGACGCCTTTGTTGTTGTGATATAGCTTATTGATCATGCCTTACTAAATTCCGGCTGGCAGTGGTAGTGACATATACAATGCCTACACATGACCTTATCAATTCCAACAGAAAAAGTGAACATATCTTCTACAAAGGGCTAGACACTCCTACTCGCCAGTTGCTCGATTCTTAAGTGGCTGATCCGGCATGATACTATGCCTTCAGCTTTTTGAGTTATTTCAAACATTTGCTGATCACTCACAAAAATGGCACGACGGGTCTAGAAGGACAAGAGTAATGAAGCTCTGATAGGACTTTCAGACTATCACTAGCAAGCTGGATAGTCTAGGAGAGGACAAAAAAAGTTATAGGAAAATGTGTACTGTGATGTGCTGTCAGTGTAGGGTCAATTTATTTAATTACCAATTTTAAATTTATATTTAGCCGACTTATCCTAAAACAACACTTTAACGGGCAGTGTACCCATCGCATGGAACTTTCAGGTAAGTAGGTGACGAACTACAAGACCGGAGGTCGTATTAACCATATATTCCACCAGTATTTTAATTACTCTACTTAATTAATTCTACATTACTTATTATAACCTATGCTAAAATACATTTTCCAACTATAACTGGGGTTCTTCAATCAGTCGCTAAGGACCTGGCACAGGTTTTTATGGCGCGTGACAATAATCAATTCTAAACACAATAAACATGCAAACAAAAAACAATCATGAAGATAAAAGAGCTGTTACAAGCCGCGAAGATGATAGAAAACCGTATTAGCCATATTAAATCGAATTAAATGCTAGCGGTTTTATTTATTCTAGTGAATGATTTCTTATCTTAAGCGTCATGTTCAATACTTAAGACTATATAGCGCCAGGAAACATCGATCCAAAGACCCTCACGACCACGTTGAGAATCATGTCACAATTAACATATACCGCATAAAGCAACACCTTTTTGGGAGTTTAATTAAAATCTATCGAGAGATTAGCGCACAAGCAATGGTGATCCTTGATAAACCTAGCCTATCCAGAACTTTACACACCACTGTTGACGATATATTATATACTGGTAGTCCCACTGTTCAAAAATTTATATCCATTATCAAAAACTACTTGTTGAAACATTCCGGTCACATACTGGACGCAATTAAAGCTCATAATTTAAAGACAAAGACAGAACCGTTAAATGTGATCTTCTAGGGTCTAATAACCATATAAAACACGATAAAGAATTATCATCCTAGTATCTACTTACTTGTTAAGCTGTATCTAGACCCAGCGATTTTTTCTTTTTGAATGATAAAGGTCGCCTATATTCAAACACGTAAACATAATTAAACAACGTTTACAAACGATAAATAAAGAAAATCGATTTTAACACAAACCAAAGCATTAAATCTCATTAATATGACTTAAACTACCCTAGGGTATAGCCCATAAACCATTGTAATATATACAAGCGTGATCAAATACAAACCAAGGTAAACAAAACGTTTTTATCGAACATACCAAAAATTAAATGATTACAAGAGTATAAGGAATTCACGGTGTCCTTCTCATGGAATCGTGATCGAAAGCTTGACCTTTGAGATGCCACTCTTTTCTTTAGCAAATCATCTTCATGTGTAAGGTGGGTATGAGAATAAGATTTATGCACACTCGAAACCTCATTTTTGAGTCCTTCTATTTATAGTGTCTGACGAAAAGTCCTTATTCGCCGTATTAGGCTAGGCCAATACGGCGTATTAGGGTGTTTCCCTTGGAGTGCGCGCAAAGTTTATAATCAATCTGAAATATCTTCCCAAAATAATTTATTCTCCAAATCTTTGAATAGTTTGCTACACCACTAGATACGGCGTATTATAGATGAGTGATTATGACGTACAGGAATTGATAATACGCGTTTTCTTGTGAAGCGTTGGCGCTGATACGCCGTATCTCTTTTTGTGGATATGGCTTATTGGTCAGATATAGGTAATCTTCAAATATCATCGTTTTAGCTCTAAAATATGCGCCTTTTATCATGTCTTCACAAATCACTCCTTAATTACTGCCAATAACACTTTTAAGCAATTAAGTACAAATTCTTGCAATAATTATATAAAAGTGGTTAGTTTATTCGGGATAAATGATGGTATAAATGTGACGTTATTTGACTGTCAACCAATATCCCCCCCAACTTGAATCATAATTGAGTCCTCAGTTAGACTCTCAATATTTATAATTGAAAATGTATCCCAACCGAAGTCAACCGAAGTCAAGGATTTTTCCATTTAAGCACTTCTTTCATTTTAATCACCTGTACAAGACCAAACACCTCACAATATGGAAATGAAAACACTCAGATCACTAAACTAATCTAGGGTGTAACATTTAAGTGGTACACTCATTTGCTCGGTCGTGATTAGCTTCGTATCATAAGCTTGGCAATGATATACATCTCCACTACTAGAACTAAGAAGAAACAAGTAAAAAGGTAAATTAGGTTTTATATAAGGCTAAGGGGTTGATCATTCTAACAATCTTTCATCGATAGTACCACTCCAACAAGGCAGCAGAAGCACCCATACACGGCCGTAACGACGGAATAGACATGTGTGTTCGAACACATCCTTATTCGAGTTTAACCAAGGGTTAGGATGAAGAACGATGTAGGGTAGGGATCTTCTAGTTTTCACCAAAAGTAATAAACCAAAAAGGAGGCTAAATCACGCATACATAGCCGTAACGATGGAATAAACATGCATGACCCAATCTCAACCTCGTTCGAGTAAAACCTAAGGTTAATTGCTAGGAATGGGAAGCAAATTGATGCTAAATAAAATTCACAAAACAAATATATTAAGCTTAAATAAGGTAGTTGCTAGTAACTTTTCTCGACTGTTCCATGATAAAGACTCAAACCCTCTCCTCATGAGGAGAGGGCTTTATATAGTAGAGTACTTGGGCTAGCCTTGGGTTTAAGTAGGCTTCCAAGGCCGGGCTTGATAACTAATGGGCTTTAAAGCCCGTAACTACGCCTAATTGGTTTATAGAATTCCCGAGAACATTTACTAGACTAATACAAGGTTCGGGAATCTTAATGACCATTACTTTATATTAAATAGTCTAACAATCTCCCCCTATGGGCGTGGTCATTGAACATAAGGCTTCACTTCCTGTGATTGTCTTGTAGGTCTGGGAACCTTGTAGACTTAGGAATTCTTTTGAAGTTCCTTTTGCATGCTTATGATCTTGGATCTTGATCTTTAACTTGATATTCTTTGACAAAATACTGATATCGTGGTCTTTGGCCTTGATTTGTCTTGACTACTGAGATCTCTAAATCTTTATCCTTGAATCTTTATGCCGCCTTGCGATCTTGTGTCGTTACCCTCATGCTCATTGTCTTGAAAACTTGCTAACAATCTCCCTCAACATTTTCTTTGACTGATGACTGAGCAACTATGTGTAATCTTGTCGATGATGTTCTTTTGAGGAAGTGCTTGTACATCAGAGATTGCGAAAGACTTGGAAACATGTACTTGAGCTTTCATCATGAATTCATTTCAATCTATGGATCATGAGCATGAGGTCTCGAATCTTGACTCAACTGGAATGAGGTTGTAACGCCGTCACTTATACCTAAAAATTAATGTTAGTGATAAACAACAGATATGGACGAATATGGATTTGTCATTCGTATTAAGTTCGGTTACATTAACCTCCGGTTCCGTGAGGACCGTTTTACAGTATGACTACTGTACCTGTGATCAGGTAGATTCAATCTAGAAGAATCTTCTTGATAGGGTTTCCAGCTCAAAGTGTTAGATCCTCTAACGAGATTGCATTAGATTCACCGTACTTGCTTGTTCTCAGTAGCGGAACGTCTCAAAGCAGACAACACGGTAAGAGTGAATTAGTTAGTTACTTTCTGACTGATTGAGTCGTTAAATCATATACTGGACCACTATCGATATCCAGCTGACACAAGCTTGATTCATATAGAATCTCGCAAGCCACCTACCGCAAAGCTGTTTGATGTTGACTCTAGAAGGATTTCCATCGTCACTGTGAATACTAAAGAGTATCACTCTGATGTTCTGGCAATTAACACAAGGATAATGCATAGGACTCTTGATAACAGCTTGTGAACTTGATGATGCTCAACAAGTGTTTGTCATGGAATGTGTCCTAATGAGATTTTTGATTGATCTCGATGGCTCTAGATAATATAAGTGAACATTTGTTATGTGGTGATCGGAGGCTGGAGCAGACAGCCACCTTTTCAATATTACGGATCTCGGTATGGAAAGTTCAATAGAAGCGTGTGTAACTCTGTTGAGAAATGAATACAGTTCTTTTAGTGACCTTGAGTGGCTAGGAAGGGTTGTGCATTGCATCACTGGGTCCATGAGGACTTGTCTTCAATATCAAAATCATCTTTGTGATTACCGATAGTTTATGTATTGACCCGGTTTCTACCTAAGGTTGTATGGAGGGCTTCTTTCTTTACACCCTTTATCCTTATAATTCTTTTTCATTCTTCAACCCCTTCAATGCTTACCGAGACTTCATAACTAACACCTTGTTGGGATTGTTCCACTGCTAGCTCTGCCTCAGTCAGTATTATTCCCATTCTTACTTTACTTCTTTTTTCGATCATACCTAGGACTTCTACTCTATCTAATGGAGTGTTCCTAGGTAGATCCCTCTGGTTCTGGCTGGATCATGGAACAAAGATACCGAACCTTAACCGCCTTATAACTCCTTGAGAAACAACAGTTGGTCGGTCTTTGGGTATTGCCATAAAGATCCATAAAACCATTTGATAAAAATCAATCAACGTGTCTGAGAAATCATTTAAGACACATTAAGAGTTTCAGAGTACCAAAAAATTCCTCTCACACATATGCCACCATATATATGAAAGAGTTTGGGCACAGCAGGTTTAGGAACGCACTTATAGATTGAAGATCCTATCCGTTATTAATCTGTATTGGTCACATTTTAATCGCTATTCTTCGCCTCAAAAATTGCATATGTCGTCACAATTTTTGAATTATTAGTGATATAAAAACAAGTTAATGTCCAGAATTCACACGAGTCTACCTACATCTTAGGAGAACAGGAGTGCATACAGAATGAACTAGTTATTATACTCCCCCTCAATTATAGAATAGAGTGAAAACTTAGAGTGAGAGTTTGTTGAGCACACAATTTTGAAAGAATTTGAAAATTTTCTTTTTGAAAATATCTTGAAAAATTGTGCCCAACAAGAAAATGATGTTATATGTATCGTATTAATTATCATTTCCTTAGTGCTTCTCTTGAGCATTCAAAACTTTGAATGTTTATATGACATTACTCAAGACCGAGAAGATATGAACTTCCCGTTGTTTAGGATAAATGTACATAGATGAACATTTTCCTTTTTTTAGAGACCGAGTCCTAACCTGACATTTACTTAGAAGTCATAGAGAAAAAGGTGAAAGGACATGTTTTGAAAATTGTTGAAACTCTCGCTCGAACTTCATTTATTCACCCGTGTTAATATTAATCAACATTTCTAGGTGCGCAAATGTTATCGATTGTCGAGAGACTTGTCGGAGAGGATTATTTTTGGTATTTTTGAATTTTTTTTGATTTTGTATTTTGATTTTATAGGTTTTATATTTTTATATTTTGTTTTCTGATAGATATTTACGATTGTGAAATGTTTTAGACACATAAAAGAAGATATGAGAGGATGTGCCTAAAAGCATTAAAACCTGGTTTCCAAAAAGCTCCCCCTCAAAAATTGATCCACTTATAAAGAATGATGCGAATTTTGAAAGTGACATGAGGAGGGAGTGTTGAACACAGAATTTTGAATGATTTTGAACAATCCTTTTGAAAAATTCTTGAAAAATTGTGTTCAACTGTTTTGAAAACAAGAAGATTTCTCTTCTTTTGAAGGTAAAGCGCATTGAAACGTACACTCCCCTTTTATTTGAAGCTTGGGTTATGCACTGAAGTGTACATAAGCCATCGCTGAAAGCTCATCAAATGTCACATTCATTGTCTCCATGATTTTCTTTGTCCTTCGATTGTAAACTCTGTAAGCACAAGAATTGGCAGAATAACCAATGAAAAGCCAATATCACATTTGGCACAAAGCTTCCCAATGTCTTCACGATCATTCTTGGGGTACCAGAGAGCCCCAAATACATGAAGAAAGGAGGATATCTGGGTTTCAGTCATTAATAGCTCGTATTGTGTTTTGGTCAAATCGCGGGATGATGGAAGCGGTTTTGAGTGTAGCAGCAGTAGAATGCTTCAGTCCATAAGAATAAGGGTGATGAGAAAAGATTATCATTGTTCTAGCAGCTTTCACTTAGCTTGACGGTTTACTTCGTTCCACTACTCTGTATTGTTGAGGTACAGGATGACAGATGCTTAGTGAGAGATGCAACACTATTAAAGTTATTCTGAAAGCACTTGGTTTCTTGAATTCTGTGCCATTATCGGTTCTACATTTGACTGGAGCTGGTGTAGGAATTATAATTTTCTTAAGAATGTTTTAATCTCCTCTGGTGCATCATCTTTGATATGGAGAAAAGATAACCCAAGTGTAACGAGAGTTGTCATCACAATCACCAGTACATACGTTTTATTTATGCTCGATTCTCATTGGGACACACAAAAATCCATATGAAGAAGGATGTAACCTCTGCTAAGAATTTGGAACTGGTTTAGGTAGGTGATGACCATCAAATAAGTCTATTTTATAGGCATTCATTTTATCCCATGTTATAACCCATTTTGTTAGTTATTGCAAAGAATTGTTACTTATCATTTATATTTAAGAATGCAGAATTACAGAGAGTTACTTGGTGAATATTAAACAAAAAGGCGCGCATTCTGGAGCTTAAACAAAGATATTTTTAGGATTAATGATTCTGACTACCAATACGCTGTATCCATCAAGGAAGATACGACGTATCCATGCCTGCACTCACCAAAGACCACGAAGGAAACTAGCTCAATACGCCGTATCCAGGAAAGGCAATACGCCGTATTCAAGCTATATGGGAATAAAATATTCTGGAAGATATCAAGCGTGGTCCCTACTCCAAGAAACCTCCAATACGTCGTATCTAATCCATTGGATACGCCGTATCGAACCGACCCCAGACAGTATAAATAGAAAACTCAAAAACGAGTTTTAAGTTTGCTAAATCAAAAGTCAATTTTCAGAGGAGAAAAAGAGCAGAAGAGGTCAGCATACGCTATCAATTCATAGGAGTCAATGGTAACTCCTATATACTTTAGTAATCGTTCAGTTTTTTGTATCATTCGTTAACTCGGTTAGTTTACCTTTGCTAAATAATTGCTTTTGTATTTTTATGACGTTCGAAGGCTAATACCTTCGGGTATTAGCCATTATTATGAAGATCTGAATGTTTGGTATTATTTATCTCGATTTCTTGATTTATCGTTGAATGCTTGTTTATGTTTATCAATTTATACTTGTTTACGTGCTTTTGTATGCGACCTATCATTCAACTGGATCTAGTGATACAGACCAAGTAATCTAGAGTCTGGGATAGCTCTTTATATAGTGATTTATACATTTAGAATCATAGGATCATAAATATTGTCCTTCTAAATCCGTGCTAAGGATACACTTCTGGCTTAACTAGTTAATCGGATATTGCCTTTGGTTTAGTGAACAAGTTGACTAGCATGTGAACCTAGATAATTCTACAAATAACGTTCTAATTCCATTGGACAGTTGGACAAGTGGACTACTAGTGTATAAATTTCCGTTAAGCAGTAAGCGGGTAAAGTCTCTATGAGCTAGGGTTTTAACAAGATCACCATTGCTTGAATCCCTAAGATAGATTATAATCAGCAAATAAGGATGCTTTATGCGGTTGTTTTAATTGTGACAGAATTAATGTGTCTAGGTATTAGGATGATGTAACGCCTAAGTCTTAAGAAAGATATGCCACCACGAGAGAAGATATCATTGCAATATATAAACAAAACAACGTTCTAATCGGATTAATAATGGTTAATACAGTTTTTCTTATATTTGGGCTTCAACCGGTCTTCTTATCTTCTGTTAATTTTCTTGCATGGATTAAAGTACTTGAATTGATAGTAGTCACCAACCAAAAAAGTTGCCAGTCCCTCAGGCGTGAAACCCCTCTTTTTCCGTTAGTATTAGGATTGGGACTGACATAGGTTTGATAGGAATTGAATTTACATAGATTAGGATAACCAAGTATTTAATAAAATTTTTCGATAGATATTAACATCGCTTCAAGTGTTCGACACCCTACTTACCACGAAACTACCACTGATCGGGTATAATGCCCGTTAAAGTGTTTTTTTGGTTTAGTCGGAAAAATATAAATTTAAAACTTGAATCATAAAAATATACACCAAACAACGACACATGAAGTTTTTGGCGCCGCTGCCGGGGAGTGAGAATTAATCTTGATTTTTATTTGATATTTTAATTTTTAACATTAAATTAGATCTAACCCTTAGGGGTAGTGTAATTTAGATTAGTGTATAATTCTGCGTATTTGTCCTTAATTGTTTGTTTTAATCATTTCTTTATTATCATGTTCTGCTTGATAGAACGATACGGCGTATCTACGTCCATTAGATACAGCGTATCCATTCTGATCAGCTATACGACGTATTCAATTATTTGTATACGGCGTATTGATTGTTTTCTTTACAAGTCTATTTTTCTAGAATAGCTTTACTTTGAATCATGTCTTACTTTTCAGGAACAGAATCCAGACTCCATCCATATCATTTTATTTACCCGAAAAGAAGTCTAACAATGGAAGAGATGTTATACAAGTTCATCGACGAAGGAAAGCGAGAACACGAGGAGATGAGGACATTCATTTGTGATTTCTAAACTACCAATGAGCTCTTATTCAAAGAAATGAATAATTCACTAATTGAGCTTAGATTTGGGGTACAAAAGTTGTTAAAAGTGTTAAATAACGTTCCAACTATATATTGCGATGTTAAGGGAGTAACTACTAGAGGTGGAAAAACTACCACTAAAGATGTTCATAATAACAACGCCAAAGTACAACCAGAAGAACCTCTAGTAGTAGATCTCGATAAGCCAGTTGGATTAAATGAATTCCTCACAAATAATCAACCTCAGAAGACTAATGAACCTGTTGTTCAACCATCAAGTGAAGTACAAACACCACCAGTTCCTTTTCCTAGGAGGTTGAGAAAAGAAAAAGAAGAGGCTCAACAGAAAAAGTTTTTGGAAAACCTGAAGCAACTGCATATCAATTTGCCTTTCATCGAAGCATTAGCTCAAATGCCAAAGTATGCCAAATTTCTGAAAGGTTTGTTGACAAACAAGGCCAGATTCGAAGAAGCTTGCAAAATCACTATGAACGAAAGATGCTCTGCCGAATTATTAAACAAGCTTCCATCTAAAGAGAAAGATCCAGGGAGTTTTACTATTCCCTGTGACATTGGCCAATTGCATATTGATAATGCATTAGCAGATCTAGGAGCTAGCATAAGCTTAATGCCGTACACGATGTATAAGAAACTTGGTTTGGGAGAACCAAAAGCTACTAGAATGAGTTTAGAACTTGCTGATAAGTCAATCCAATACCCAAGAGGAATAATTGAAAATGTGCTCATAAAAGTAGATAAATTCCTCCTTCCCATAGATTTCGTCATCCTAGATATGCCCGAAGATTCAAGAGTTCCTATAATTTTAGGAAGACCATTTTTGGCAACCGCTCGAGCTATGATTGATGTATTCAATAAGAAGATAACACTAAGAGCGGGGGATGATGAAGTAGTCTTTGACATAGATCAATCAATTAAAAGACCAACCACTAAAGACGATGAATGTTATGGGGTTGATGATTTGTACGACACGAGCAGCGTAGAACCTCAAGAATTACTGGCAAATGAGGAGCCTGGTTTATTTTTATCAAGAGGACTGGAAAAATCAATTGATCAACCAGACCTAGAAAGTTGTGAAACTGCTGACAGCAATGACGAGGATGGTTCTGATTCAGAAAACTTGATACAGCGTATCAACTCTATCAATACGCCGTATCCAGTTGCGCAGGAAACAACAAAACACGAAGATGTTAAAAGTGAACACCTTTATTCGGTCAGTTATAACGAGATCGATGAGAAGAAACCCGAGCTGAAGAATTTGCCTCAACACTTAGAATATGCATATCTTCATAGAGACAAATCCTTTCCCATTATTATCTCATCTGAATTGTCCGAAAAGGAGAAAATGTCACTTTTGCAAGTATTGGAGAAACGCAAAGGAGCAATTGCTTAGAAAATATCGGACATCAAGGGAATCAGTCCGTCATACTATACACACAAGATTTTGATGGAAGATGACTACAAACTGGTCATCCAACCCCAAAGGCGTCTAAATCCTAAAGTCCAAGAGGTTGTGAAAAAATGAAATGTGAAAGCTTACTTTTGAATTCCGGCTTAATTTATCCAATTTAAGACAGTTCATGGGTTAGCCCTATTCACGTTGTGCCGAAAAGGGGAGGGATGACTGTAGTTTTGAATGATTAAAATGAATTAATCCTTCTCACACAGTTTTGGATGGCGGGTGTGCTTCGATTACCGTAAAATTAATGATGCAATCGAAAGACCATTGTCCTCTTCCTTTTAATTGCACCAAGTTTAGAACGTTTATGCGGGAATGAACTATTACTATTTTCTTGATGATTTTCAAGGATTCTTCCAAATTCCAATCGCTCTCAGAGGATCAAGAAAAGACACCTTCACAGTCCTTTATGGGACTTTGTTACCGATGAATGCCGTTTTGGATTATGCAATGGCTCCTGCTATTTTCAAAGATGCATGGACAGCAATCTTCCACGACATGGGAAGACTTTTTGAAGTATTCATGGATGACTTTTTGGTATTTAGTAACTCTTTTGATTGTTGTCTAGCTAACTTAGATAGAATGCTTGCTAGATGTGAAGAAACTAACCTCGTGCTGAATTAGGAAAAATGCCACTTAGTAAAAGAAGGGATCGTTTTAGGACATAAAATTTCTAGAGCTGGAATTGAAGTTGATAGAGCCAAAATCGATGTGATAGCTAAATTACCATACTCAACTAACGTAAAAGGAGTTAGAAGTTTTCTAAGGCATGCTAAAATTATTACCGAATGAACATAAAAGATTTTCATGATCTCTAATCCAATGACCCAGTTTTAAATGAAAAGGACGTAAAGTTTTGATTTTTTTGACTGAATTGCAAAAGGCATTTAACATTTGAAAGAAAAAATTGACCACTACGCCTATATAATATCTCCCGATTGGAACGTGGCCTTTGAATTAATGTGTGACACTAGTGTACTTCCGCTGTTGGAGTGTTTTAGGGCACGAATTGATGGGAAATTCAAGCAATTATTATGTAGCAAAACTTTGAATATGCCCTAAGAACTTATACCACCAAAAGAAAAAGAACTTCTAGCAGTTGTTTTCTCTTTTGATTAGTTTCGTAATATCTTGTCTTATCAAAAACTGTAGTCTACACTGATCATTCCGCTTTAAAGTATTTGTTCAGCAAACAGGACGTCAAACCTCGTCTTATTAGGTGGGTTCTACTTCTTTAGGGGTTTGACATTGAAATTAAGGATAAAAAAGGGACAGAGAACTTAGCTGCGGATCATTTGTCAAGACTTGAGAACCCTGACTTAGGAACATTCACGGAGGAGGAAATCACTGATGAATTCCTTGATGAACATCTCATGATATTAAAAGCTGAGGTCAATAGCGATGAACCATGGTATGCTGACTATGTTAATTCTATTGTTGGAAAGATTGTGCCTCCAAATTGGACACCCAAAAAAAGAATGTTTTTCTCTCAAGTTAAGAATTATTTTTGGGACGAACCTTATGCATTCAAGCTATGCTCAAACAAATAGAACCTAAGAAGGTGACACAAGCCTTGACGATCCAGCAGATAGAGGCAATGTCAGATGAGTTGCTACAGTTTGAGATTGCAGAAGGAGTTTTGCAGATTGGTTATTTACCCAAAGCTAGCATGCCCATTTGAAAAAATGGGTCTATAGAAACAAGAACGATGAGAAGAGTGGATAGTAGTTAAAACAAGGAAAGACTAGATTGCACAAGGTACCACCTAAGAAGAAGGCATTTGAATATGATGAGGTTATTTGCTCCTGTTGCTAGGATAAAAAAGCTAATCAGTTATTTTTGTCCTATCATCATTTATGGGGTTATTGTGTACCAGATGGATGTGAATAGTGGCCTTTTATCATGGAACTATTTGAAGAGGAGATGTCTGTGTGCCAACCTCCTAGATTTTTAAGATCCAAACTGTTCCCTGATAAAGTTATAAGGTAGAAAAAGCTTTATATGGTCTCCATCAAGCTCCTAGAGCCTCGTATGAGACTTTGTCTACCTACTTATTGGAAAATGGATTTAGAAGAGGCACTATAGATAAAACTTTGTTCATCAAGAAAGATAAAGGTGATATCATGTTAGTGCAAGTGTATGTTGATGACATCATCTTTGGGTCTACAAAGAAGTCTTTATGTGTTAAGTTTGAGCAGATGATGCACAAGAGATTCCAGATGAGTTCTATGGGGGAGCTCACTTTCTTCTTAGGGTTGTAGGTAAAGCAGAAAGATGATGGAATCTTCATCAGCCAAGACAAATATGTGGCTAATATATTGAAAAAGTTTGATTTTGTCCACAATGAAGACAACAAGCACTCCAATTGAGACTAACAAGGCATTACTCAAGGATGAAGAAGCTGAGGATGTGGATGTTCACTTATACAAATCAATGATTGGATCATTGATGTACTTGACAACTTCTCAGCCTAACTTAATGTTTTCTATTTGTGCTTGTGCAAGGTTCCAAGTTACTCCTAAAGTCTCACATCTTCATGCTATGAAGAGGATCTTTAGATACTTGAAAGGTCAACGTAAATTGGGCCTTTGGTATCCTAGGGATTCACCATTTGACTTGGAGGCTTTTTCTGATAGTGATTATGCTGGAGCTAGCCTTGATAGGAAATCCACAATAGGAGGTTGTTAATTTCTTGGCAAAAGGTTGATTTCATGGCAATGTAAAAAAGAAAACTATAGTTGCCAACTCTTCTACAGAAGTAGAGTATGTTGCTGCTGCAAATTGCTGTGGACAGGTGTTGTGGATGGGTGCCACGCACGTCAACAACAGACATGCATGATTATGGGTTCAATTTCATGAACACCAAGATTTACATTGATAATGAAAGCACCATTTGTATTATGAAGAATCCAATGTTTCATTCTAAAACCAAGCACATTGAAATAAGGCACCATTTCATCAGAGATTCTTATGAGAAGAGGCTCATTCAAGTG
Organism: Tanacetum coccineum; assembly: GCA_026074375.1. Lineage (NCBI taxonomy): Eukaryota > Viridiplantae > Streptophyta > Magnoliopsida > Asterales > Asteraceae > Tanacetum > Tanacetum coccineum. Next base: position 76,275 of record BQNB010000382.1, on the reverse strand, counting down.
ATCAAGATTCACATAGACCACAATGTTGCAGATCTTCTCATAAAGGCTTTTGATGTTAGTAGGTTTAACTTTCTGATTGCTAGCATTGGATTACTTAATCTCTGAAGTATTGTTTGAGGGGAGGTTAATTAAGATTGGATGAAAGGGAATGTATCATTAAGCAGAAGTGGGTGAAGGGTCAGGAAATCCCACTAAACCCCAACACACATCCACAACTGTATCACTATCTAATCTAACCAATCACTGTTCCATCACAATCTAAACCCAAAAAGACTCAAAAACCTAGGAAACCCAAAAGGACCACTAAGATATCTCAGTCTAGTGGACCTATTCACCTTGATGCAGATGAGACTAACTATAAGTAGTGGGAAGACAGAATGGAAAGGGCTGCCACTACTGCTTCTAGCTTAGAAGCAGAGCATGATAGTGGTAATATAAATAGGACCCAATCCATGGCAACACTTAATAAGTCTATTCCTCAGGGAACTGATTCAAGTAGTGGTCTCAGGTGCCAAGATACCATATTGGGGGTGCAGAAGCTCAAATTAGGTTTGAGGTTGCATCTAAATAGTCCAATGATCCACCTCTCTTAAGAGTTAACATACTTGGAAGTAGGGAGGACAGCATAAAACTAAAGGAATTGATGGAACTTTGTATAAAATTATCTGAAAGGATTTGTGATATAAAAACAGATAGAGTGGTGAGAAAAAGAAATGAGAGATATAGTGAGCTAAAAAATAGAAAGAGAGTTGTGTGATATAAAAACAGATAGAGTGAATTGGCGAGGAAAAGAAATGAGAGATATAGAGAGAGGAGGAGGAGGAGGAGGAGGAGGAGTTTTTTTGTGTTTTACACCTTTAAAATGAGAAGTGTGTGTGTATTTCACTAGCAAAGTCCTTAAATACCATAATGACTAGTCAAAGACAAGATGAGGGTTTCAAGGAAAGTATGGTCATAAGTATGGAAGCCTTACAAGTAAACATGTAAGTCTTTGGTCAAAAGGATAGGAGGTATGGCTAGGTTTAATGGCAAGTGATGTACAAGACTTTTTGAAAGATTTTTGTGATATTTGTTTGGTGTTTTCTTCACAAAACTGGCCATATGTATGAATATATAAGATATTTTATAAAATTTTGAGTATTGGGTATAAAAGTGGGTATTTGTTGAAGCGTAGAAAAGTTTTGGTGCTTTCGGGTATGCCTAAATGTATTTAATTGCGAAACGTAAACGTTTTACGCAACCAATAAAAATATAATATAAAAAGTTGATTATTACTTTCGTAAAAAGAATATATTGCTTGCTTGACAAAAACTTTAATTCGTTTGGTGTCCGTTTAAGTTAATTGTTGATTTTTAGTTTACGCGATTTAACTTTAACTATTAAAATTAAAAGTAAACGCGTACGAGCAAAAAAATAATTAGTAAAATATATGACGTCGTAAATGACCTAAAAATACAGAATGTTTACCCAAATTTCACAAAATATGAGTGTGCCGGTGATGTAGCAGACTTTAGAACTTGGCTTGATATATCACTTGAGACCATAATAATGAGTATTATGGATTTAATTAGAGTAACTTGTTTAAATTGGTAAATTTTTAGGATTACACCAAAAAGCTTATCCATGTTGTTTATTAACTAACTACATCGGTTAGTTAACCTTACATATAAACCTTTTTTCACTCTCTCCTTTAGAGTGAAGATCCACTTAGAACAACTCGCAGAGCCAATCCTTTAGGAATTTCACCAATAGTAATGTTTCGTTACACCCTTACACCTTAACCTACCCTGTTAGACTAAGTTTAATTTATAGTTGCTAGTTGCTTAAAGTGTAAAGTATGTATTTCCCGAGTCTTGTGTCACTTTCTATTTTTGGTGCGGTTAGAAATTTGCACATCGCAAATGGGAATATATATTATAGTCAAAAACTCATGTATTTTTACTACCATCGCAATTAATGGTACGTCCGAAGAATGAAGAATTATCGAAGGAATTATCCGGAATTATTATGATCGTAAAGATGGTGAAACTACTCCGAGTTTCATATATAGTTAGTATGTTTTAAAAAATTGAAAAAAAAAAGAGAGAAAGTTTGAAGATAATCGTTTCGCAAAGCAAGAACCGAAGGAATTACACGAAGGATCGATTATTCGTTGATACGTCTTACAAATCAACGATGTAAAGTATTGTACAAAGTGAAAGATATCGCCACTTACCTTGAAGAGTATGTAAAGTATGTGATGATTGGGAAGTTGACCGTTAAGGGAACGCTAACTTAGGTTGTTGTTTTTGATCTATGATCAAGACGTTGCAAATAGTTGTGTCTTTATCATGGTGAAGATCGGGAAAAAGTGTCTAGCAACTTGTATTTTAGTCTTAATCTATTTATTTCGTATTTTTATTTAACAACAATTTATCTCTCTTCTCAACCCTATATCACTCTTCATCCTAACCGTTGGTTAAATTCGAATGAGGATGTAATCAAACACACATGCCTATTCCGTCATTACGGCCATGTATGTGTGCTTTAGCTGCCTTGTTGGAGTGGTACTTCTGATGAAAGATTGTAGAATGATCAACCCTTAACCTTATCATAAAAACTCATATTTACCTCTATAAACTTGTTACTCCTTGGCTTTAGTGGTGGAGATGTGTATTCTTGCCAAGCTTATGATAGAATACTTGTCACGACCGAGCAATTGAGCGAATTAGTTACATGTTACCACATAGATTAGTTGAGTGATTTGAGTGTTTTCATCTTCCTATTTCATGAGGTGTTTGGTTGTGTACTTGTAATAGATCAAATAAATGCTTTAACAGAAAATATCCTTAGGGATACATTTTTATAAAACTTCTAAAGGCTACTTGAGGACAAGTAGGATTCAAGTAGGGGGATATTTGATGACATCAAATAACGTCTATTTTATAGCATCATTTATCTCATGTTATTAACCCATTTTGTATAGTTATTGCAAAGAATTGTTACTTAATCATTTATATTTAAGAATTGCAGTAATTACGGAGTACTTGGTGAATATTAACAAAAGACGCGCATTCTGGAGCTTAAACAAAGATATTTTGAAGATTAATGATTCTGACTACCAATACGCCGTATCCATCAAGGAAGATACGGCGTATCCGTGCCTGCACTCACCAAAGACCATGAAGGAAACTAGCTCAATACGTCGTATCCAGGAAAGGCAATACGCCGTATTCAAGCTATATGGGAATAAAATATTCTGGAAGATATCAAGCGTGGTCCCTACTCCAAGAAACCTCCAATACGCCGTATCCAATCCATTGGATACGTCGTATCGAATCGACTCCAGACAGTATAAATAGAAAACTCAAAAACGAGTTTTAAGTGTGCTAAATCATATTCTCGATACCTAAACCATAAAAGTCGATTTTTAGAGGAGAAAAAGAGCAGAAGATGTCGAGCAACGCTATCAATTCCATAGGAGACAACGTGTAATTTTATATACTTTTGTAATCGTTTAGTTTTTGGTATCATTAGTTAACTCGGTTAGTTTACCTTGGTTAAATAATTGCTTTTGTATTTATTATGACGTTCGAAGGCTAATACCTTCGGGTATTAACCATTATTATGAAGATTTGAATGTTTGGTATTGTCTATCTTGATTTTTTGATTTATCGTTGAATGCTTGTTTATGTTTATCAATTTATACTTGTTTACCTGCTTTTATATGCGACATATCATTCAACTGGATCTAGTGATACAGACCAAGTAATCTAGAGTCTAGGATAGCTCTTTATATAGTGATTTATACATCTAGAATCATAAGATCACAAATATTGTCCTTCTAAATCGGTGCTAAGGATACGCTTCTGGCTTAACTAGTTAATCGGATATTGCCTTCGGTTTAGTGAACAAGTTGACTAGCAGGTGAACCTAGATAATTCAACAAATAACATTCTGATTCCATTGGATAGTTAGACAAGTGGACTACTAGTGTATAAATTGCCGTTAAGTAGTAAGTGGGTAAAGTCTCTATGAGCTAGGGTTTAACAAATCACCATTGCTTTAAACCCTAAAATAGATTATAATCAAGAAATAAGGATACTTTATGCGGATGCTTTAATTATGACAGAATTAATGTGTATAGGTCTTAGTATGATGCAACGCCTAAGTCTTAAGAATGATATGCCACATCGAGAGAAGAAATTATTACACTTAATAAACAAACCAACGTTCTAATCGGTTTAATAATGGTTAATACAGTTTTCTTATATTTGGCTTAACCGCTCTTTTATCTTCTGTTGATTTGCTTGCGTGGGTTAAAGTACCTTAAATTGATTGTAGTCACCAACCAAACTATGTTAGTCTCTCAGGCTGAAACCCTCTTTTTCCTGTTAGAATTAGGATTAGGACTGACATAGATTTAGAATAGAATAGAATTAACATAAATTAGATAACCAAGATATTAATAAATTGATAGATTTAACATCGCTTCAAGTGTTCGACACCTACTTACCACGAAACTACCACCGATCGGGTACATTGCCCGTTAAAGTGTTATTTTTGGTTTAGTTGGCAAAATATAAATTTAAAACTTGAATCATAAAAATATACATCACACAACGACACATCAGTGGGTGAGATGCCCTTTTGATTTTTTCCTTGCTCGCATGAGGGACAAAGATGTTCTTTATGATATTTAAACTTTGGGATGCCGGTGACAAGATTGTTTCTGGTAAGATCATTTATGGTGTCAAAGTTGAGGTGGGATAACCATTGATGCCATAACCATGACTTGGTAGACGTGGCCTGAGCCATGAGGCAAATTAGAGATGCAGAGGCCATATCATGAAGATTGATGTTGTAAAGGTTTGTTGTACGATTTTATTTTAACAAATCAACTCCTTTGAGATTTCTGACGAAGCATGTGTTTCTTCTAAAAGCGACCTCTAGATCTGAATCATAAAACTGCCCAACCGAGAACAGGTTGTGCCCCATGCCCTCAACGAAGTAAACCCTGGTGATCAAAATATTTCCCCATTGAAGATCACTGAAACCCAAAATTGCAGCAACATGACCATTTCCAAAGCGGACGATTCCCAAAAACTTCCAGACGAAATTGATGAGAAGCATTAGATTCCCGGTCATATGCTTGGAACAACCCGAGTCGACGCACCATAAACATATTTGGATAACCTGCCAAGAGAAAAAGTAGATTTTGGAAACCGTTTAAATGTAGGTTCCTGAGGGTTAGGGGTACATGCATTATCACCATTTGATTCACTAGATGCAATTAAATTTCCTTTAATGTCAAACAACTTTCTGGTGGGTGACCACCTAAGGCACATTCTAGGTTTACTAGGCTTAGGTGAAGCAAGTCTTTCATTGAACCCTGCCTTCTTAGGTTTCTTGACTTGTGGCATATGTTTCGTTTGATTTGCAATATTAGAAACATTTGCCTTATGTTTATTATCACGAGAATTCTTGCCATTCACATAATTAAGCACACAAACATCATGATTTGCAGTAATTAAATATTGCTTACACATAGCACAAACAATTTTAGATTTATCATTTTGAATAACAAGCTTAACGTTATTACATTCAGACGACATATGTTTCGTATTCTTAGAAAGTAGTAAATTCCTAGGGTGTTCTTCTACTTCGACTTTGTTATTCTTGATGTGACTACTCTTAGATGCATAAGGGACCCTATCATTCTTTGTATTGTTCTTAGGCTGTGGCCTTCTGGTCTTAGTAGTGATGTCTACTCCTGTAAAAGAGAAACCATTTGAGTCAGAATTAACACCTTTCTTAGTGATGACATGAGGTTGTGAAATAGTGATCGGATTTGTCCTAACGCTTGCTTTAATAGGCTTGTTAGGCATAGATTTTTCTTCCATAGAGTTCTTAAATGGATTCATCCTAAACATGCCAGTGGCAATCACTTTATCATTTTCTATAACCTTTAATTCTCTGGGGGTAGGTACCGAGTTTGAAGTGACTGGATTTGACTAATCATTCGTCTTATCAACCTTTTAAGGAATGTAAGTTTTTGAAAAATTTAGACGTTCAGATTGAAATGCATTTTGTTGTCTTACAACAAACGTGTTTCTTAAAGATTGTAAAGATGGCTTCCTCTCGGTTGATTGATTTGCAAATTTAGTATTCGTACTCGTACCTTTGGTGGTGTCCTTTTGTTCAAAAACCTTATCGAATAACTGGGCTCTTAGCTTAGCATTTTCATAAATCATGTCATGTAATTTGTTTTCCAAAGAGTCAAGTATTAATTTGGTTTGAGCCCGTGTCATATTGATAAAGTCAAACAGGTTCTTATATGCAGTCTTAAGATGAGCGTTTTCTTTTTTATAATTCCGAACCTGAAACTCTGATTCTACATTCTCATTTTTAAGTTTCTAAGGCAAAGAATCAAGGGTATCTGATACACATGAAGTATCCTTACTTTTACCATTTTGATCTCCCAACTGAGCTTGCAACCGTTCGATCTTTTGTTGCACATCATTATAAGCTTTATCGTATGAAATTTTGTCATATTTGCATTCTTCACATTTTTGTACCAATCATTCCAAAGTTTAGCATACTCATTCTCTTTTTTAATGATACAATTTTCAAAACGTTCTTTCGTACGTTCAAGCTCAGTTTAGAGATTTAATGTATCCACAACAGAATTGTTTTGCACAATAGACATAATATCCTGACTGACAACTACTCTCAAGAGATGCTCAATTTCCCATTCCAATGCCTTGTGCTTAGCAAGAGATTCATCAGCTTCTTTTGCAAGAGATTGGAAATCTCGAACAAATTTGACTGCTTCTTTCAAAAATTGTATTTCGAAATTTTGCACTCTAGCATCAACTTGGTTAACGATAGGGAAAATTTCATCTTTTACAATTTTGTGAATCTCTTGGTGAACAGAAGACGACCAATTGTGTATATCTAAAGTCATTTTTTGTTTGAAAACACGTTGAAGAGTCACAATGGTGCTTTTTACCTCATTTAAAAATTTTCATGCAACACTTGGTGTAGTATCATCTGAAAACTCTTTATTTGGTATTGAAATTGATTTAGAAACACTGGCCGTTTTAGAAGTATTTAAAATATACAACTCTTTACGTGACTTGGCTGTTTGAGAAACAAAAACCCTCGAAAGATGATTAATCTTTGTATAATTTGCTGGTTTTATTTCTTTGTTTAATTATTTTATTTTTAAGCGACTCTCTTGAGCAAGTTCCAGTGTCTCCTCCGAATCATACACAGCAGGAGGATCATGCTTTTCTAATAGAACTTTGCCATTATACAAAATTTGTTGTTTCTGCTAAGCTTGCTTGAGATAAAAAGAATTTTTATAACCCAAAGCCATTTTCTGTTCGGTGTGATAAAACGAGTCTGGCTTAGGTGAAAGCATGTGCATCGTTTGAATCGATTGACCCGTTTTGACTAAAATATTATCTAATTCCTTTATCTTATTCTCAAGTTGAATTTGTTTATCAAGAAGCTTGTCTTCGCGTATTTTGAACTCATACTTCAACCTTTTCTTTTCTTCTTGAAGAGAAGAAACGGTTGATTTTTCATTTGAAAGCTGTTTATTTAAATTTGAAATTTCCTCATTCAAAGTCGTTATTTGTTTATCTGAACTTAAGTGAAGTGTATTTATCTTTTTAGTGAGACACTGCTCTTGATAAACAGATTGTTGATAACACCTTTCAAGTTTGTCATATTTTTCTTGACTAATTTCAAAACACTTTTCTTGATTTTTATATCTAGCAAGCTTAGTGGTCAATTCAACATTTGTTTCTTTCATTTTGCGATTGATCGAGTTGACTTTCTCAACTTCAGCAGCTAAATTATGAAATAATGATTCATGGTACGCAGGTGTTTCCTCAACAGTTGCAGAATGTTGTTCTACTGTTCCCCCACCTTGTTCCACACTAAAAACCGCAAAAATAACATTACTGTCATTCTATTGTACTTGGTGTGGTTCAAGAATAGGCTCAAGTAACTCAGTATACTGCTCCTCTTGAGTAAACATATTAAATATATCATTATTATAGCAATTGTCATGAAGTTGTACCTCAGCTGATCCGTCTGAGTCATAGACGGGAGCTTTGTCCCTCTGAGTACCCGATGTCGATGATTGCTGCAAATTAGCCATCAAAATGCAGTTTGCATTGAATTCCTTAATCTCATCAAGATTCGCTGCAGCAGCCATCAAATCAAACTCTTCAGCGTGTAGTTGGATTCCTGGTTCTTCCTTTTGAGCAATCAGCAACTGAGTCTGAAGATAAACAACATCCCTTCTCCGTGGCCTGACTGTGCAGTTCCTAGCAAGATGACCCAATCCTCTGCAGTTGTAACACCTTATCTGATTACCATTATTCCCATTTGCATTACCCTCAGCCCGTGCTGCTACAACATTACCATTCCCATTCTGATTAGTAATTTTCGGAACAACAATTATTCCATTCTGATTTCCAACATTCTGAACACCCGGATTTTGAACGGCATCCTGAACAACCTGATTCCCAACATTCTGCCCAACATACTATCTAAACTGATTCCCCCATTTCCTCTAAACATATGCATCTGATTATCTTGACCCAAATTTATACCTGGCTGAGCAATCTGCCTATTACGAGGGTTTAAGGAAATTAGTTGGTTTTTGTTAGCTAGTGTTAAGTAGTTTAGTTTGAATGCCTTAGCCATTAAAACAAGTACCATGTTCATTGCAGTTGTGGGGTCTGTAATGTCTTTGGGATTTGGCATTGGTTGTTGCATGTAGTTCTGGTTGAATGATAGGTGTGAGTTATAGTTATTGTTGGGTTGTAGTTATTGTATGTAGGTACTTGATGATGGTTGATTTGGGTAAAACAGTGGATAGTTGAAAGGATTGTTGGAAATTGCCATGAGTGCTAAAGGGTTTTGTATTTTTGCAAGTCGTTCTGCTCTTAGATCATCTACCTCTTTTTGATTGTATTTTAAGAAATTATACAATTGAGTGTAATATGTTGTGTGCAAGTCTTTTGTTTGATGAACAATGGTAACATGTCGACTCCATTTTGGTTGTAAGTTGTTTAGAAACTTGAGATTACTGGCAGTCTTTTCTAGAAAGTGTTTGTTTCTCTTGAAGTCATTCATCAACTTTGAGAAACGATGATAGTAAGACTCAATCGATTCCCCATCAGTGGAAGTAAACCTTTCTCATTCGTTAAACAACTTAGCCTTTTTCTCTTGAATTCCAATGTCAGAATCTTTCATCATTTGCTGGACATGTAACCAGATTTCCTGAGCAGTTTCATAACTATCAACAGCGACATAGATGTCTTCAGGAAGATCGAGAAGAATGGTCTAAATTGCTTGATCATCAGCTTTCATCTGTTTAATTTATGCTTCTGTGAGTTCATCGTTAGTTTGTTCATGAAACATTTCAGGAACAGGAACTGCACGGGCTGCATCATCGGGTTCAGGAATCATTCGTCAAACAAAAGGGCCATTTATAATAAAATTGCTGATTAACTTTCTATTTGGTCTACTTTTTGCATAACGGAGAAGACGTGATGACCATGAAACATAGTTCTCTTTGTTAAACATAAGAGGACGGTTTTCGGAACCGGCTGCATAAATGTCTTGTTGAGTCGACATTGCAAAAGTGATGTGAAATGATAAGTTAGGATCGTTTTAGTGATTATGATTTGCTTGATTAAAGTTAAAGTGATTAAGTCCTTGGGGTAGCACGGGATTTTACAAATCTATGACTAAAACAGAAAAAGAATAAACTTTTACGGGATTTTACAAAGTCAAGAAGAAACCGTGAATTGATGATTGTTTGATGTTAGGGTTTATTGTTGTTGAATTAAGTGTTTGTTAAGTCTAAGTAATAGTCCAAGATGATTAAAGGTCCAAGTTTGAATTGTCACGGAGGTTTGTTAAAGGTATTAATTAAGTCCAAGATGCTTTTTCCTTGCTCGCATGAGGGACAAAGAGTTCTTTCTGATATTTGAACTTTGGGAGACCGGTGACAAGATTGTTTCTGGCAAGATCATTTATGGTGTCAAAGTTGAGGTGGGATAACCATTGATGCCATAACCATGACTTGGTAGACGTGGCCTGAGCCGTGAGGCAAATTGGAGATCCAGAGGCCATATCATGAAGATTGATGTTGTAAAGGTTTGTTGTACGATTTTCTTTTAACAAATCAACTCCTTTGAGATTTCTGACGAAGCATGGGTTTCTTCTAAAAGCGACCTCTTGATCTGAATCACAAAACTACCCAACCGAGAACAGGTTGTGCCCCATGCCCTCAACGAAGTAAACCCTGGTGATCAAAATATTTCCCCATTGAAGATCACCGAAACCCAGAATTGCAGCAACATGATCATTTCCAAAGCGGACGATCCCCAAAAACTTCCAGACGAAATTGATGAGAAGCTTTAGATTCCCGGTCATATGCTTGGAACAACCCGAGTCGACGCACCATAAACATATTTGGATAACCTGCCAAGAGAAAAAGTGGAATTTGGAAACCGTTTAATTGTAGGTTCCTGAGGGTTAGGGGTACATGCATTATCACCATTTGATTCACTAGATGCAATTAAATTTCCTTTAATGTCAAACAACTTTCCAGTGGGTGACCACCTAAGGCACATTCTAGGTTTACTAGGCTTAGGTGAAGCAAGTCTTTCACTAAACCCTACCTTATTAGGTTTCTTGACTTATGGCATATGTTTCGTTTAATTTGCAATATTAGAAACATTTGCCTTATGTTTATTATCACGAGAATTCATGTTATTCACATAATTAAGCACACAAAGATCATGATTTGCAGTAATTAAACATTGCTTACACATAGCACAAACAATTTCAGATTTATCGTTTCGAATAGCAAGCTTAATGTTATTACATTCAGACGACATATGTTTCGTATTCTTAGAAAGCAGTAAATTCCTAGGGTGTTCTTCTACTTCGACTTCGTTATTCTTGATGCGACTACTCTTAGACGCAAAAGGGACCCTATCATTCTTTGTATTACTCCTAGGCTGTGACCTTCTGGTCTTAGTAGTGATGTCTACTCCTGTAAAAGAGAAACCATTTGAGTCAGAATTAACACCTTTTTTAGTGATGACATGAGGTTGTGAAATGGTGATCGGATTTGTCCTAACGCTTGCTTTAATAGGTTTGTTAGGCATATATTTTTCTTCCCTGGAGTTCTTAAATGGATTAATCCTAAACATGCCAGGGGCAATCACTTTATCATTTTCTACAACCTTTGATTCTTTGGGGGTAGGTACCGAGTTTGAAGTGACTGGATTTGACTAATCATTGGTCTTATCGACCTTTTGAGGAACCTAAGTTTTTGAAAAATTTGGACGTTCAGATTGAAATGCATTTGGTTGTCTTACAACAAACGTGTTTCTTAAAGATTGTAAAGACGGTTTCCTCTCGGTTGATTGATTTGCAAATTTAGTATTCGTACTCGTACCTTTGATGGTGTCCTTTTGTTCAAAAACCTTATCGAATAACTGGGTTCTTAGCTTAGCATTTTCATAAATCGTGTCATGTAATTTGTTTTGCAAAGAGTCAAGTATTAATTTGGTTTGAGCCCGTGTCACATTGATAGAGTCAAACAGGTTCTTGTATGCAGTCTTAAGATGAGCGTTTTCTTTTTCATAATTCCGAACCTGAAACTCTGATTCTACATTCTCATTTTTAAGTTTCTGAGGCAAAGAATCAAGGGTATCTGATACACATGAAGTATCCTTACTTTTACCATTTTGATCTCCCAACTGAGCTTGCAACCGTTCGATCTTTTATTGCACATCATTATAAGCTTTATCGTATGAAATTTTGTCATAATTGCATTCTTCACATTTTTGTACCAATCATTCCAAAGTTTAGCATACTCATTCTTCTTTTTAATGATACAATTTTCAAAACATTCTTTCGTACGTTCAAGCTCAGTTTGGAGATTTGATGTATCCACAACAGAATTGTTTTGCACAATAGACATAATATCCTGACTAACAACTACTCTCAAGAGTAGCTCAATTTCCCATTTCAATGCCTTGTGCTTAGCAAGAGATTCATCATCTTCTTTTGCAAGAGATTGGAAGTCTCGAACAAATTTGGCTGCTTCTTTTAAAAATTTTATTTTGAAATTTTGCACTCTAGCATCAACTTGGTTAACGATAAGGAAAATTTCATCTTTTACAATTTTGTGAATCTCTTGGTGAACAGAAGACGACCAATTGTGTATATCTAAAGTCATTTTTTGTTTGACAACACGTTGAAGAGTCACAATGGTGCTTTTTACCTCATTTAAAAATTTTCGTGCAACAATTGGTGTAGTATCATCCGAAAACTCTTTATTTGGTATTGAAATTGATTTAGAAACATTGGCCGTTTTGGAACTATTTAAAAAATACAACTCTTCACGTGACTTGGCTATTTGAGAAACAAAAACCCTCGAAAGATGATTAATCTTTGTATAATTTGCTGGTTTTATTTCTTTGTTTAATTGTTTTATTTTTAAGCGACTCTCTTGAGCAAGTTCCAGTGTCTCCTCCGAATCATACATAGCATGAGGATCATGCTTTTCTAATAGAACTTTGCCATTATACAAACTCTATTGTTTCTGCTAAGCTTGCTTGAGATAAAAAGGATTTTTATAACCCAAAGCCATTTTCTGTTTTGTGTGATAAAACAAGTATGGCTTAGGTGAAAGCATGTGCATCGTTTGAATCGATTGACCCGTTTTGACCAAAATATTATCTAATTCCTTTATCTTATTCTCAAGTTGAATTTGTTTATCAAGAAGCTTGTCTTCACGTATTTTGAACTCATACTTCAACCTTTTCGTTTCTTCTTGAAGAGAAGAAACGGTTGACGTTTTCTTTGAAAGCTGTTTATTTAAATTTGAAATTTCCTCATTCAAAGCCGTTATTTGTTTACCTGAACTTAAGTGAAGTGTATTTATCTTTTTAGTAAGACGCTGCTCTTGATAAACAAACTGTTGATAACACCTTTCAAGTTTGTCATATTTTTCTTGACTAATTTCAAAACACTTTTCTTGATTTTTATATCTAGCAAGCTTAGTGGTCAATTCAGCATTTGTTTCTTTCATTTTGCGATTGACCGAGTTGACTTTCTCAACTTCAACAGCTAAATTATGAAATAATAATTCATGGTACGCACGTGTTTCCTCAACAGTTGCAAAATGTTGTTCTATTGTTCCCCCACCTTGTTCCACACTAGAAACTTGAGAAATAACATTACTGTCATTCTGTTGTACTTGGTATGGTTCAAGAATAGGCTCGAGTAACTCAGTATACTGCTCCTCTTGAGTAAACATATTAAATATCTCATTATTATAGCAATTGTCATGAAGTTGTACCTTAGCTGATTCGTCTGAGTCATAGACGGGAGCTTTGTCCCTCTGAGTACCCGATGTCGATGCGTGCTGTAAATTAGCCATCAAAATGCAGTTTGCATTGAATTCCTTAATCTCATCAAGATCCGCTACAGCAGCCATCAAATCAAACTCTTCAGCGTGTAGTTGGATTCCTACTTCTTCCTTTTGAGCAATCAACAACTGAGTCTGAAGATAAACAACATTCCTTCTCTGTGGTCTGACTGTGCAGTTCTTAGAAAGATGACCCAATCCTCTGCAGTTGTAACACCTTATCTAATTACCATTATTTCCATTTGCATTACCCTCAGGTCGTGCTGCTACAACATTACCATTCCCATTCTGATTAGTAATTTCCGGAACAACAATTAGCCCATTCTAATTTCCAACATTCTGAACACCCGGATTTTGAACGGCATCCTAAACAACCTGATTCCCATCATTCTGCCCAACATACTGTCTAAACTAATTCCCCCATTTCCTCCAAACATCTGCATCTAATTATCTTGACCCAAATTCATACCTGGCTAAGCAATCTGCCTATTACGAGGGTTTGAGGAAATTCTCTGGTTGTTGTTGGCTAGTGTTAAGTAGTTTAGTTTGAATGCCTTAGCCATTAGAACAAGTGCCATGTTCATTACAGTTGTGGGGTCTGTAATGTCTTTAGGATTTGGCATTGGTTGTTGCATGTAGTTCTTGTTGAATGATAGGTGTGAGTTATAGTTGTTGGGTTGTGGTTATTGTATGTAGGTACTTGATGATGGTTGATTTGGGTAAAACACTAGATAGTTGAAAGGATTGTTGGAAATTGCCATGAGTGCTAAAGGGTCTTGTGTTTTTGCAATTCGTTCTGCTCTTAGATCATCTACCTCCTTTTGATTGTATTTTAAGAAATTATACAATTGAGTGTAATCTGTTGTGTGCAAGTCTTTTGTTTGATGAACAATGGTAACATGTCGACTCCATTCTGGTTGTAAGTTGTTTCGGAACTTGAGATTACTGGCAATCTTTTCTAGAAAGTGTTTGTTTCTCTTGAAGTCATTCATCAACTTTGAGAAACGATGATAGTAAGACTCAATCGATTCCCCATCAGTGGAAGTAAACATTTCTCATTCATTAAACAACTTAGCCTTTTTCTCTTGAATTCCAATGTCAGAATCTTTCATCATTTGCTAGACATGTAACCAGGTTTCCTGAGCAGTTTCATAACTATCAACAGCGACATAGATGTCTTCAGGAAGATCGAGAAGAATGGTCTAAATTGCTTGATCATCAGCTTTCATCTGTTTAATTTATGCTTTTGTGAGTTCATCGTTAGTTTGTTCATGAAACGTTTCAGGAACAGGAACTGCACGGGCTGCAACACCGAGTTCAGGAATCATTCGTCAAACATGAGGACCGTTTATAATGGAATTGTAGATTAACTTTCTATTTGGACTACTTTTTGCATAACGGAGAAGATGTGATGACCATGGAACATAGTTCTCTTTGTTAAACATAGGAGGACGGTTTTCGAAACCGACTGCATAAATGTCTTGTTGAGTCGACATTGCAAAAGTGATGTGAAATGATAAGTTAGGATCGTTTTAGTGATTATGATTTACTTGATTAAAGTTAAAGTGATTAAGTCCTTGGGGTAGAACGGGATTTTAGAAATCTATGACTAAAACCAAAAAAGAATAAACTTTTACGGGATTTTACAAAGTCATGAAGAAACCGTAAATTGATGATTGTTTGATGTTAGGGTTTATTGTTGTTGAATTAAGTGGTTGTTAAGTCCAAGTAATAGTCCAAGATGATTAAAGGTCTAAGTTTGAATTGTCACGTAGGTTTGTTAAAGGTATTAATTAAGTTCGAGTGTTTGTCAAACCACTGCCAAGAAACTAAGGTCAAACCGCCACCTTAATTAACCAAATCGCTACCTAAAGAAAGAACAAACCGCTACCTTGATTGGTCAAACCGCTAGCAATGCAATAGACAAACCGCTACCTTGAACTACCCAAACCGCTACCTTAAAAAGCAAACCGCTACCTTGTAAAATATCAAATCGCTGGCTTAGATTTGACTCAAACCGCTGCCAGAAAAATCTAACAAACTGCTGCCTTAGTTAGCTCAAACTGCTGGCCAAATGAATTTACCAAACCTCTGGCCAAAACAAAAATAGACAAACCACTGGCTTCAGAGAGTTCCTAAACCGCTATCAATGTTGAGCCCGGTAAACCGTTGCCTGCTTTCTCCCGCTAAATCGCTGCCTAGAAAAATCACCAAACCGCTACGGATTTTTGAATTGGGCAGAGTAACGTTTAGGGAAGACCAAGAAATAATCAATCCGCTACTATAACCTGTAAACCGCTACGTAGAGGTTTAGTTAAACCGCTGCTAAGCCAAAAATCAAACCGCCACACAATTTAACTAAACAGCCACCTAATAAGTTAAAAAAAGTACAATGTTGGACCATATACTCAAACTGCCACTAGTACACGACTTGTTTTCTTGCTAACTTACGACTAGCAAACAAAAACTAGTACCAACCTTATCCTACTCCAAATCAAACCGCCACCATAAATTAACCAAAGAAATAAGCTATAAAGCTTTCGAATAAGCAAAAAAAATAAGCAAAGGCTAACTCTAATAAGCTATAACTCTGAAGAGAAGAAGGTAGGGCACGTTTGAACCAAGAAAGGACAAAGTTATTTGAAGATTAAATAGCTAAAAAAACCTTAAACCTTGACTAAAAAGCTTATGAACAAACCAAATTCTAATAAACTAAGAGAGCTTATCTAATCCACAAACTCATAAAACAAATAAGCTATAGGCAAGATTAAGCACGAGAGTACAAGATTTAATCTTTGAACCACAAGCCAAAATAAGCCATGAGCTTAAAGAAAGAAAACAAGGACGAAATTACTAAAGGAATAAGCTACGAATGAGCAAATCAAAACCACTAGATAACCATGAGCTCTTGATACCACATGATAGACTTATCAAAAGAAAAAAGAGTAAGACACAAATTTACTTATAATTGTAGAGAGACAGAGGGATGAGTTTAGAGAGAGAAATATCAAAAGAAAAAAATAGCTACACATTAAAGAGTAAAAATGAGCAACACCCTCTCCACATGAGGAGAGGGATTTATATAATAGATTACTTGGGCTAGCCTTGGGTTTAAGTGGGCTTCCAAGGCGGGCTTGATAACTAATGGGCTTTAAAGCCCGTAACTAGGCCCAATTAGCTTATAGAATTCCCGGGAACATTTACTAGACTGATACAAGGTTCAGGAATCTTAATGACCATCACTTTACATCAAACTAGGTCTAACATGCGTAAAACCTAAGGTTAATTGCTAGGAATGGGATGCAAATTATTGTTAAATAAAATTCATAAAACAAATAGATCAAGCTTGAACAAATAAGGTAGTTGCTAGTAACTTTTCCCGACCGTTCAAAGATAAAGACTCGAAATATATACAAACCCCTCGATCATAGAGATGACAAAGACAACCTAAACTGGCGTTCCCATAACGGTCAACTTACCGAACATCCCAAAGTTACATACTTTTACAAAAGTGGTGATATCGGCCACTTTATACAAAACTATACATCGTTGATTTTTATCCATATATCAATGAATAATCAATCCTCCCAAGTATTTCATTGGCTTAAGTTTAGCGAATCGACTATCAATCATTCTTCTTTTTTTTGATGCATTTTCTATTTTTCTATTTTTATATAACATAGATCTCGGTGCAATTTCACCGTCTTCACAATCATAATTTATCCGGATAATTTTTCCTTTAACACTCTATCTTCGGACATAATACATAATCACGAAAGTAGCAAAATACACGAGCTACATATTTTCCCATTGCATTGTGCAATTTCATGACCTAACTGGAGATAGATAATTTCACTTTGACACAGGAAATACAAAACTTTACACAAAAGCAACTAGCAACTTTGATTAAGTATGCTTAATCTACAGGGTAGGCTAAGGTGTAAAGGTGTAACGAAATAGACATATGGTGTGAAAAAGACAGGAATGGCTCAGCAGGTTTTTCTATGGGATCTTACTTTTATAGTGAGAGTAAGCAAAAGGTTACACGGGATTTAACTAACCAGTACAGTTAGTTAATTTTACAACATTTAGGCTTTTTGGTATATTCCTAGAAATTTACCAGTTAAAAATGTTTCTCCATCTAAGTCCATAGTACTTATCATTGTGGTCTCGAGTGATATACCAAGCCAAGTTCTAAAGTCCACTACATCACCGGCACATTCATAATTTTTGTGGAATTTTTAGTAAACATTTGGAAACGGAATATGATTAATTCTCACAATTTGGTATTAAGGTTTATAGTGCGCGAGGTCATGTAACTAGTAATTTTTACAAAAGTTATGCTAGAAAAAAATTTAAATTTGGCATAATTTAAGCATATAGCATATTATTTGTAAAAGAAAGGACAAGTAGGCGTTCTAATTCTCCATCCCCCCACTTAGATTATACAATGTCCTCGTTGTATAGATAAAACAATTTAAAAAAATAGGAAATAAAATTAGAACGAGGAACTCCTCTGATATGTTGCTCGGGATGATTCTCTAATTTGAGTTCTTGAGCAAAAGACGAGGTGTCAGAATGCTCGTACAAGTTCAACACAAGTCTTTTTCAGAGTATACCATATCGTCGATTTTCTTATAGCAAGGTCCTGCATAAAAGATTATAAGACAAAAGTGCAATTCCTATCTCGGTTATACAATGGTTACAATGCAGGAAAACAATTAAACACACATGTTGTACAAGGATCAATACGTCGTATCCTAAACCCTAGGATACGTTGTATGGTTCCTGTAAAAACAATTAAAAATTTTTAAAGTACTGAAAATTAAATTACAGATTGATAACGTCCAGACACATCCATATGTCGTATCCAGAGGGGTTCGATACGCCGTATGGAGTGTCTGGGAAGACAGACTCATGCAAACAATTAAAATTACAATTTCAAATAATTAAAAATGACCAGGTTGTCTCCCGGGAAGCACTTTTGTTTCAGCCAGTCGTTAAGTTCGACTTTTTCCTTGTCTTCATTCATTTATCCATGATTCGCTGGCATTTGTCCCCATGAGCGAATTTCTTCATCATCATTTGGCATGACACGTATTTCATGAAAAATGGCATGCCGAGCGCAACATCTCTTGTTACATCTTTATCATTAATGATGATAAAACATGTATGAATAGAAAAGTTTCTGACGAAAACAAGTATATCTATTAGAGCTCCGGTTGGACTCTTCCCTTCATGATTGTCCTTGTCCTTAATTATAGAATAATAAAAGCTTTTGGTTATTAAATTAACGAACAAGGAAGGAATGAAGTTAGTATTAACATTTTTATACCCAATCGTGCAAGAAAATTTCATTTTATAGCAATATTCAAAACTGGCTTTAACATTATCAAGTTCATTGATAAAAGTAGGCACAAAATTAACATCTTGATTCGTTTCGGGTTCTAGAGGTGTGTCCAAATCATTTAATTCAATGTAATTACCATAAATTGGGTCGAATAACTCGTTATCCTCTCCTATAAGCTTTATTTTTGAATCAAAATCTTTTAACATAAAGACCCTCCTGATTATGTTAGTGATGGGCTTAATTCTTTTGAAAAAAAGTTTTTCTTCCTCGACCCTTAGAGTAATTTTTCTTTTGTAAACATCAATCTTGGAATGGGCAGTAGACAAAAATGGTCGACCGTGGATCAAAAGGACATCGTCATCCTCGGGTATGTCCAAGATGATAAAGTCTATGGGGAAAATAAATTTGCCAATCCTTACTAGCACGTTTTCAGCAATACCCCTTGGTTGTTTTATTGTTCTGTCAGCCAGTTTAATGGTCAACCTAGTGTGTGATAAAATTTATAGACCAAGGTTGGTGTAGGTAGAAAATGGCATAACACCCACACTTGCTCCTAGGCTAACAAGGGCTTTATCAAAACAAATATTATGAATAAAACAAGGTAAAGTAAAGCTCCCTATGTCTTTTTCTTTTTGAGGCAAGGTGTGATCATAAGCCTCCAGAATCTTCACATCTTGTGCTTTTCTCCAATCATCACAGCAGTAGTTTTGTAGTCGCCTTGGGAAGGGAATTGTTTTAGAAAATATGCTTCTGTGATATGAGCCCGATACGACGTATGGACTACATCCCATACGGCGTATCTCAGATTAATCAACTTTAGTGGTTGATATCGATTTTACATGGTCCATTGGGTTTGGTTCTGTTGAGCCGGGCAGACCTTCGATTCCTCTTTCTTGTAAAACTTTGCTCATTTGACCAAATTGAATTTCCAAGGTCTTAATCGATGCTCCTTGATTTCTTATAGCTGCATCGGTATAAGCTAGAATCTCCTTGATTATGTTCGAGTTCTCTTCGTATCTCTTTGCTGACTCAGCCATGAATTTGGTCAGTGATTCTTCCAATGTCTGTCTTCGATCAGGGTACGAAGAATTTCTGTTGTTGTGTTGGTAGAATCCTGGCCCTACTGCTCTATACTGTCCTACAGGTTGATAGGGTGCTCCAAACTGCGTGTGATAAGCCTCTTCAAGAGTATTTCCTTCTTCCTTGAGTGAGCAGTTCTTTGTGTAGTGTGGTCCTTTGCATAGTTCACATTCGACCTGAGCAACGTATACTTTCTCGTTGACTTTCTTAATATCTCTCCCGAGGTTGTTGAGTTGGGCTTGTATAGCAGCTAGTCCGTCAGAAGTTTTAGTACTTCTGATTTTTAAGGATGTTTCGTTATGCCATTTTTGAGAGTATTCAGCCATTTCTTAAATGGCTATTTTTGCATCTGTAGTAGTTTTAGTGGGAATGGCACATTTAGAGTCAAGGATCTGTCTAGTGGGAACATCGAGCCTATTATAAAACAAGATTACTTCCTGCATATCAGTCAAATAGTGCTGGGGACATTTCATCAAGAGTTCCTTAAATCTTTCTCAAGCTCGGAAAAGGCTTTCGTCCGGTTCTTGCTGAAAGGTGTTAATCTCCTCCATTTTCTTTGCAGTACGAGCAGGTGGGTAGTACTTGTTCAGAAACTTTGTTTTCAGGGTTTCCCAGTTTGTAATCGAACCTGATGGTTTGTTCCTGAGCCAACGACTTGCGGCTCCAGTTAAGTACATGGGAAAAACTCGAAGCATTACTTGATCTTGTGTCACCTCGAGAATATGAAATAATTCAACGATCTCAAGGACTTTTTCGATGTGTTCGTTTGCGTCTTCATGTTCTGAACCACTGAAAGTATTTTCGCGAAGTTCCTTGAGATATTGCCCTTTTAATTCGAAGTGAGTTTTGTCATTAATCTTGGGCCTAACAACTCCTGACCCATAGTTTCCACGGGTCTTGCTCATGTATTGCTCTATTGTTTCTGTCATAATTTTTATAGTTTCTTCTTCTAAATGTTCTTCGATGTCAAAAAATAAATTGAGCTCTGGTGAACTCGACTCCACAAGACCAGGTGTCTCGAAAAGCCTCATTTTTTAGCGAAATACTCTTTCCGGGTTTTCAAAAGGTGTAATTAGTTTCTCAGTGGAACTTCTTGTCATGCATCACCTAAAGCAGAGGATAATAAATCAGTAGGATAGGCTCTTTGAAAAGAATACAGAAAATTAAACACGGAAATCAAATTTAGTTCTGCTACTGTATCAAATGATCAATACGCCATATTCAATAAATTTGAATATGCCGTATGGTCTGCTGAAGGGCAGTACGCCGTATTTATTTTACAGAATACGCCGTATTGTTTGGAAGGACAGATACGTTGTTTAGACTGCAGAGATCAATACGTTGTTCTGAGTCAAAAGGTCGATACGTCGTATCTAACCGGTAGATATGTCGTATCAGTTGATCTATCAGAACAGGATACTTAAAAAACAATTAAATAATTTAAATACACAATTAATACAAACATAATTAAATTACACTAATTAAATTATTCTAAGCTAATGCTTAGAAATACTAATAAAACGAGGCATGCGGACCCGTGCGATGCACACGGGTTGTATCTAATTGTTCATTTCGTAATATTTGTGTGAGTTGGGGAGGTGTGAGTATGCTGGTGCATGTTGCTGGTAATATAGACAACCCGTGTGTCCTTATGTGTGCATGACAAACCATAAATAGATAAGTAAGATGCAACCGTTAATATTGTAGTTTACGCTTAATTTTTAGTGTTAAAAGGTTAAACAAAAAAAGAAAGCTATTTACGAATTTTGACTAATCCTTTAATTATCTTAATCTAACCACAAACAACTACTGTTAAAAGTCTCGACTAAAAGTTGTATTATATTTGACAGCTCAGAAAAAAATTAACCATTTTTAAAACGTATTTTGCCATTGTTGATAAGTATACTTATAATATGATTTTAAAAAGTTTCACCGTCACAAAAAAATAAATATAAATTTGTTTTGTTGACTCTTATCTATCTTTATAAAAGATTCAGCCTCTAAATTTATTGGGGCTGTATCTTTAAAAGTTTTGTTTAACTCAGATAGCCACAAGTACAATAACCTGCTGCATACAAACAACAAGAATGCAAGTCTTTCAACACTTAATGCAGGGAACCGAAACTCAAAATCAAGAGTGCTAATTTATTATGTGGAACTATTAATCTTCCAACTCCCATTACAAAACCCTTCATCTCCAAACCCTTCGATCACACCCATAAACAAAACCTAGCCTCCATGGCTCCATATCATCACGACCATTAAATAATTTGAAGAAATCTCCTAAATGATTTTATCGATTTTTCTTTTCTTTTTCTATGTTGGCGTCGGTCGATCGATCTATGTATATATCTTTCTTAATCAATAAATAATCATTAATCATCAGACGAAGAAGACCCCTGTTTGTTGTTGTATCAGTCAAATAACATGGATAAGGTGGATCACATATCGCTGCCGGAATTGGATGAAGCCGAAAAGGAGGTAGAAGAAGATATGGAATTGGATCTTGATGATGACGAGATGATAATTCTGAAAAAGTGAAGAAGTTGATGTTACCTTTGGTCTCGAAATGGATCTTCCCTGATGATGGTTTACCAATATATGGGTTATTGGTACCAACGAAAGTAGCCCTCCTGCTGATCTTTGTTCCAATTGTTTCAAACATAGGACTATTCTCCATCACTTTTGGTATCTATCTATCCCTCCAATTTTTTGGTTTTATATTTTTTCAACCACCACCAGACAATAGATTAGCATAAGTACACACCTGGCAAGCCTGTTTTTGAGGTATTCCTGAGTAGATTAATTTTGATCCATGTTACTTATCAATCAGCGGATTGGGGTTTTTTTTATATGATAAAAATTAGTACATTTTCCCCCAAAGTTAACCTTGGTTTTTGTTACCTAATGTTCAGGAAGTCTGTGAAGCGGTTTAAACCCAACCGAGGTCAAGTAGTAACTATTTTGTTCCTCCAAAATAGCTTCTTCATCAAGTGCTTCTTGTAGTTTCATAAGGACAGTTAACCTAACGTTTTCTGGGTTACTAGCCATGGTAGAAAATGAAAAGATAAAATTAATAATGTAACATCCATGAATTTTTGGAATTTTAAAGGGGACTACTTTACCTTTGACTTTTCAGGTACCGGCATTTGATTATTTTTTTTGACTTTTGGTCTTTTATTGTCACATAAAAAGCGATTACCGCGTAACCGGTAATTTTTCGGAACATATTTAAAGGGGATATATGTTATTCCTAAGTTGATTTATCAAAAACGAGCAGCTAAATCACGTTTTCATTTATTCGGTACTCTAAAGCAATTTGATGTAAAACGAATTCCTGAACTTTTTAGTTTGACCGAGACCCGGAAAACAGTCAGAAGGTGACTGAAATGCCCTCGCAAGATTTAGAAACAAGAAAATAATTAAATTATATTTAATTAACACTTTTTATTAAATAATATATTTAAGAAAATTAGCCATCAATTTTTATTCAAAGCGTTTGTGGATTAACGCAAATATTCGAGTTTAAAAATTTATTTTTACTTTTGGACAAGAAATAACCGGGTTTCCAAATTAAATAGCAAATATTTTTATAATTGTGTTAGAAAATATTTATGAAATACTATCAAATGAATACTCATTTTTGTTGGAAAAATTGTTTGGAAAAACGCAATGGCGCAATTTTCGTATTTTGAATATTCCGATAAGTGGCTCAATCGAGTCCCCAACCAATATTTACCAAAAGTTACACTTTTGGTCCCTATGAAGTATTTACATAACCAACCCTCAACTATTATACACATTACATCTTGTTTTAAAAGTTTTATATATATATAAAACTTATTCATTTTTTTCATTTAATTCAAAATAAACTACACTTCACTCACACACTGATGCCCTCACCTCTCTCTAATTTCGACAGCATCCGAGCCATCCTACCGCCGACGCGCCGTTCTTCGCCGACGGAAAACTTTTACGGCGGTTTTTCGGCCAAGTCCAATATTGCTTCTTCTCGTCGATCTACCGATCCGACTTGAAACCACGCGCCCAGTCCGCGCCATCCCAATGTCTCCAGCTCCCCACCATCGCGACCATCAACACCACCACTGCCATCATCGCCACCGCCATCCACACCCGATCACCACCACCCTCGTCACCACCCAACTTCCGCCTCTTATTTTTTATACGGCGACGCGCACCCTCCCCATTATAAGGGTGCGGGGGTCGGGGTTTGTTTAAAACACCACCCTCCAAAAAGTAGTGGGGTAGGATGGTATCATGGGTGAACGGGGAAAATGGGACCCAGGGTCCACCGGGCGTGCGTCGTTGCCAGTATTTATTGTTGTGTACTGTTTGGACAGGAACCGTCCACAAGGGGGCGGTGGGTTGGGTCCCGTGGTGGGGGTTTTTATTTAACACCAAGGGGGAGGGGGGTTTGCGATTGTGGTTCTTTGCACCACCCCAAAGGCGCGTGGGGGTTCTGACGTATCTCAGGTTTATGCAATTACTTACCTAAGCCCTTTAGGTGAGGGTGTCCGTATTCGGGGGTGAATATTGAAGTTAGTGGGGAGGGGGGGGAGAATTTTATGGGGTGGCACCAAGGGGGGAGTGGTGGTTGGGTAGGCATGTTATGTGGCGGGACGTTTTTCTCGGGGGCCCGACGGTGGGACCCACAAAGGTGGGTGCGTTCGGTCTTTCCAGCCAAGGGGGAGGTCATTTTGGTTCTGTAAATTAAAACGTTTGTTAGGCACGCCGTTTGGGTTGCTCCTTTAAGGAACTTGCCGGAGTTGTTGTGGTTGTACGGTTTTTCTGGTCATTACACCGTGGGGGGGGAAAGGGTAGTGCGGTTTTTTGGTTTTAATGGGGAGGGGACCGGGTGTAAGGGGGGATGGGTGACGGGATTAGTTGGTGATTTTTGCCCTATAACACATGCATAAGGTGTTCGCAGTTTGGTTTTTGTTCACACAAGTTAGGGTGTGCGTCTGGTTGCGGGCACGTTTGCAGCAGGTTTGTGTCGTGAGGGGTGTGGTATGGGGAGGGTTTTTTTTAAAGGACCACCATGAGGGCGTGGGTTGAGGTTGGGTGTTTTTCTTTGGTATGTATCCTGCGGTTTAGTGGGGATAGGTCGCAGGATTTGTGGAAATAGGCATAAAACACCCAAGAGCGCAGGGCGGCGGCTGGGGGGTGGTTTGTGGGGGAGGTTTGGCGAGAACTGCGAAACACCCCAAAAGGGGATTGGGTGTTGATTGGGTGAGCCTCTCAGTAATGTGTAAACCTTTTAAAAGGGGCTGAGGGCGTTTTGCGTTGGGAGTCAGAAACTATAAAGGGGGGGTTTTGCGCGGACAACATGACGGTGTTTGGTTGGGCAGATCTTTACCAAACGGGGTGCGTTTTGGTTTTAGCACCAAGTTCAACAACGGGTCCGTTTGGTTTTATACACTTGACTAAATAAATATAACACGAGACTTTATAATTTATAAACGGAAACTAAATGGGTGGTTTTTGGTTAAATAAATATGATATTATTATTAATCTGTTTAGTTATAAATATATATATAAATATATATTTAAAACACGTAGATATTTTGCACAAAAAAAAAAAAAAAACGGGGCGCGGTTTGTTGAAAAGTGGAAAAGAAGGACATCAGGTTTTATAAATATAGAGAACGTTATATAAATAACCGGGAAGGTTCATGCGAAATTTATATATACTTTTTATATTTAGTAATGTTTTACTATAGGCCTCTTTATTTAGAAAACCGATAAAGGGACCTAAGTCTATATTTTGAAGATATAATAATTTGTATCTACAATACCAGATAACCCAACGAAAAATTATCTTTTACATGAGATAACTATTTTGAACACGACCCATCGAGGAAACAAAATATAAATTTATAAAATATTATTTTATATTTTATAATTGTCAGCTAGAAGATAACATAACAATTGTTGTAAAAGCTTTACAAAACACTCGTTTTATTAAAAAATAGTAGGTAACCTTAAAACGTACGTTTTTTACGCCTATGATAGATAAGAACTTTTATTTAATTAGTGGTGATTTTCGAAAGGGTCAAACTAATTGGTTTTAATTATTTATCACACTTATTATATAATACTTGCAAAGCAGTATATATGTCACATTAATCTTTGGATTGTTTGTCTTTGTTATATAATTCACAGTATGAGTTATATAAGGGTTATTTTCATATGTAATATATACAGAATATATTACATACTTTGCGTTCACTTTTCAATTTATTTATTTAATCAACACCAAATATTACAACTTTTAAATCTAAATCTTGTATCATCGTTTGTCGGTTGACTCGTCTAACCCATTCATCGAAAAACCCAAATTCATTCTCCTAGGTAGTGGGAACTTAGCCGTTAGATTAGTTGCAAACTATTGTCGAGCCGCTTGTCTTCGTTCGTAGTTGTGCATATTAGATGCCTATCTGTCAATCGTTCTTCATCATCGAGGTGAGTTCATAGCCTCGCTTTTCAATCTTTTGAATGTTTTATAAACCCGTGAGGGGGATACATGCTTGTCTACAAACTCTTTCTAACTTACTCGTGTTATCTATTAAACGTGATTGTTTTTAAAGGATATTGTGAGTTTATAGCCCTATGTTTTACTTGTTTTACATATATTTTTAGGGTGAGAACATGTTTGTTTGCAAATGCATTTACATGGTTGATTACAAATTGGTTTACATAGTCATTTACATAGCTCGCTATGTGATACATTACTTGACTTCATTTTTTGGTCACGAATGCATATTTTACTTTTTGTGTATGGAAAAGGATTATGGAGATTAGTTAAGACGGATATACTTGATTACAAAAACGTATACTTGTGCCCTTTTGTACTTTGAATGTGGTGACACCGATTACGGGAGTACTATTTTTTACCTTTACTGCCTGGTGTACTTGGCGGGACACCGATATGGGAGTTTATTATTCTTATCAATCATGCCGGGTTTTTGTTCTTGGATGGGGGTACACCTGGTTGGTGTATGGAATATAAACGTCTACCGTATCACAGCTTAATTGACCAACTGTAAAATCATTGGAGTGGTGAGCGCGAATGTTATAAACACAAAACCATAAATCCAAAGTAAATAATGATAATCCCTGTTCGGTGATTATATATATCTATTCCACTTGGCAAGTAACACTTTATAGCATGTTGTCTACGCGAATGTTATAAAATAGATCTATTCGGGTATGACACTCCCGTTCGGGTTGATTAGCTATCACTCTAGGTAACGAACGTTATTAAACATGTCGGCTTATGATTGTTGGATACAGGTCCCCTCACAACAAATCACACATGAATTTTTTACTGTTTATTAGTGCATCGTGTTTTCGTGGTGTGTAGGTGACAAGAAGTAATCATAAATCATTGTTTATACACCATCGGATATTTACTGTGCTTGGGAATAAAATGGCAATGCATACTTTGAAACTACGGTGGTCAATTTACATACGTTTGGTGAAAATTTGGGGGCATTTAATATGGTCATGCATACTTTACGGACTCTTTTGATTTTATAACATTAAGTGACTATACATTTTGGTGGGACTATTTGAGGATTGAAATGGTCAATGCATCACTTTACGACACTTTGGTTCAACATTTATACTTGTAAAAAACAATGAACCCCACACTTTATGTTTGACGTTTTTCGCCCTGTTTATCTGGTTTGCCACATTAAAAGACGGATATATTGTAAGAGCAATCATAGGTCGGTTTTGCCATTTATATAAAGGAAAAGAAATATTGTAAGAGAAAACAAGGTCAGGTTTGGTTTTCGGTTCAAGTAAAGAAGCATACACCATCGGTGTTTGGGGCTCATGAAGTTACGACTAGCATTGTTGCGTACTCGTTCGACGTGTTGTGTATGCAACCATAGATGTGATAATTTAATCACTCGTTTTAAGATCAAGATTCTCGTTTAATTGACTTTGTCATTAAACAAAGGTTAGTGTTTTTTCTTTTTGTATGTGTGTTAATTCTTGATATCAAACTAGATCCATCCGTTGCGTACTCGTAGTAAATGGTTTACCTAGTTGTTAAATCCCAACAGTGGCATCACGAGTCAACTCGTTTGGTGTTATGGGTTACACACTTAATAAAAAACACTAGATCCGCTTAGGCAAATCTTTTATTTATTGTTTTGACTGAAATTTATGGCAATAATATGCAATTCTTGCCATAAAGAATAAATAAAACCTAAAATCTTGATATTATTACTAGTTAATATAGATTAAAAGGAATAGATCTAAAATTAAAAGTTAATTAAGTTTTCTATTTTCTATTATTTTTCCGGTGATGCATGTGGTGATCTAGGTACTAAGCTGAAAACCTAGTGAGAGTCTTGTAGGAAACTAGAAGGGGGGTTGAATAGTTTACTGGTTAATTTACCGTTTTAAAAACTTTGCTTAGAAAATTGTTAGATTCGAGTTATATGTCAGTCAATCAACAATATGAATCACAACTAAATATCTAATATAATGAACTAAGTAAGCAATAACAATAAAGAGATAGAGAAAGAAACGATCAAACCAAGACACCAAGATTTATAGTGGTTCGGCAACGAAGCACCTCTTCGTTCCTATTCCACTCCCCGAGTACTCCACTCGAGATTTCACTATGTCAACAAGCTCCCTTTAGACGGAGAAAACCGTTTACACGTCGCTTACTTTCTTTTCCGACATTAAGCTAGATGTCGAGTCCTAATATTAGCTAGAACCAATCTAAGACTTCACTAAGTCTTTACACACTCACAAGATATATATACCCTTGGATTGACACACAATCCAAATCACACCAATACATAATTTACACACTTGGATCTACACACAATCTAATTTACCCAACAACACTAAATATATATAATGAAGATTTGTGATATTGAGGAGGAAGAGATAGATCACTTGATAACAACTCGTATATAGAAGAATACGATTGTTCTTCTCTTGCACTTGATTAGAGGAAGAAGAAGAAGAAGGGAGGAAGAAAGAATTAATCACTTGAAAACAAGATCAAGATATGTTAGTGATCAATATATATGTTTTAGAAAGAAAAGAAGAAGAGAGAATAACAGATCTAAAAAAATTTGTGGCAAAAGGTTGTGTTTTTCAGATGGGGTGACCCAGTATTTATAGGGACAAAAAAATAACCATTGCTGGTGGCGGTCCCGGCGGTCCCTTATATATAAGGGGGTCGCCACTAGACTCCGCTCCTTTTTTTGTCCTTTTATGGTGAAGGTTGTATCTGTTATAGAACCTTTTATTTTGGGGGGAAAATTTAAATTTCAAATTTTATGTTTTTAATAAAACATTTCTTTTAATGAATAAATATTTTGTTTTTATATTTTTATAAAAACACATTTGTAGAAATGTAAGGTTTAAGGAAAATATTTTCTTGATCACTAATCACGTTTAATGATTTGATTCAAGCTCCTCGTCATCATCACATTTCAACCCATTTAACAATACTTGGACATTCGTAAGTTTCTTTTTTTTGTAACTTAACATTTATCATGCTAGGTCAATTACCTTTGTAGCCTAACACGCGACCAAAACCAAGGCACGACTAATCTTGACTAAAACTGAATGAAAGCCTCGGCTATAAATGGCTTGTTCATGATATACGATCAATGCATGGTTAATATATGTACACGCATGCAAATACTTTGGTCGTAACATGCATAGAATAATGATGTATAACAGATTTTGCAAACAACGCATCATGCGTGAAAACCAATAAACGAAACTAAGGGAAAATTTCATTAACCAAACACGTAGCATTGTAGTTAGCCTACAATGTTCACTAGGGACAAGGCAAAACCTAGGTTTACAGGAAATATTGTGAGAGACTTCTCTATGTAGCCTCGACCTATGACATGGGTGTGACCATGTAACCCAAGTCAAACCGCAATGAGCCATTTGCTCACCTTTGGTGCGACATAGACTCTAGTAAAAAATGAGCACATCGGCTTGTTTGGTGTGCCGAGGAGCCTCGTAGGCATCATGTCGTAAAAAGGCCCACCACGTTTATATCTAAGCGCGACACAGTGTACTGCACCACTATTGAGAAACCGATGGTTTCACGCTGGTTACCACCACTGTATTGCAAGCCAGAATGGTACGTATAACATCGACCACACCTAGAGTTCCACTCTTATTCTATCTCGTGACCAACCTTATAGCATGGAACCATACGAGTTAACAAGAAAACCTAGCTAGTAACATTTAAGGGTGCGTTTGAGAGAAGGAAGAAAGCCACAACAGTGACCATTAACACACTGATGGGGACACACGACAGAAAAACAGAAATGGGAGGAGGGGTAGGCCATGGGGGGGGGGGGGGGGGTGTTGGTATCAAACTCTCGGTTCGAGCCCAAATGGGATGACAACTTAATAACGAGTAGAGTTATTTTAACAAGTATATCTATTTTGACGAGTATAATATTTTAACGATTATAAGTTGAAAGCGATATTTTTGATGATTTATAATTTTTAACAATAGAATCGAACTTTTAAACGAGTTTATCCCGGCTCATTAAGTTTAGTTAAAAATATTTCAAAATGTAATAGGGTTTAAAATATGAAGTTAAAAGCCATACGACTTAAAAACCATGAAGCGAGAGAATATTAAATAAATTGTAGCACATTAATTAACGCCAACGATATAAGTAAACAAGCGCGACAAGAAGGTGTATGTACTTAATATCATACAAAAATTGGTTACGTCCCATAGATATTAAATATAAGTGCGACGCGTAATAAATCCTGTACATACTTATAATTGTAAAGTCGCTCTTAGAAGGCAATGATTTAATTAACATTTTGAAAACGTAACACGATAACTCACAAACGACCATACCTTTTGACCATTTGCATAATTCATCGCATACATTAATGGTAGAATGTAAACTCAGAAATTGTTATAATCACTTAGGTGTTTGACTAAGTTGCGTTCGACGTGCTTTGAGCCATTACCAGTTTTCAGGCGATTAACCAACAAGGTGAGTTTTCATAGCCCCTACTCTATTATTTTAAATCATCTTTTGGGGTGAGAACATTGCTTATTTTAAACGTGTGAATACAAGTACAATTACTCATTACTGATTGGTCTAAGTCCCGATTTAACCCAAGTTGCTATTTGCCCGATTTATCATGAACCGTCAATCTTTGTGAGCGCGAATGTTATGGATAGATCTATCGGGATTGACAATCCCTGTTTGTCTTGGACTGACATTAGTCAAGCAAACACAGTTTCATTTGAGTCAGATTACGGGTGTCCCGGGTTAGACACCTGCAAGGGCATTCATTTATTGTTGGTATATGTTAACGCTTCGGTGTCATGAGCTTAGACAATAGTAATGCAATTTATATGACTTTGTATATGTTATATTGTCATATGTGGATGAAATCTTGTGATTCATAAACACTACATTTTCTGCTTGAACAAACCTATGAACTCACCAACTTTATGTTGACACTTTAGCAATGTTTTCTCAGGTAGTGAAGTCTCATGCATTGCAGTCATTTTCCGTCATCTGAAGATCACTTGTATCATTTAAAAACAATGTTGTATTGTCTATTTTTATGCTTCCGCTGAATGTTCAAACGATTTACCATTTCCTAATTCAAGTGATCGATTTTCTTAAAACGTCTCATATAGAGGTCGTTCTGTATTGCTTTGAAGCATGATAATCATGAAGTCACGCTCCCTCGGTTGCCATTATACTCTGATATTTTGGGGGTGTGACAGATTGGTATCAGAGCTCTGAGCTATAGAGAACTAGGTTGCGGGGCTTGGGTGGGGGGCGGGGGGTAGAATTTAAGGTAGCACTAGACTATAACTACTTATCTGCTTAACATGCTTATTATGCTTCTATTGTCTGTCATTGTTGGTTTCTCAATATAGGGTACATAGGAATAACAATCAAGGGGGAGTATCATAGATATTAAAAATGGGGATGCCTGTGATATAGCATATATGAGAGTACATAAACTTAGTCTGGGTTACATGTGTATTAAGCAGCTAAATTATGGTATTTTGAAATATATCTATATCCTTTATTTCATATTTTGTCTCAGCGACATGTCGAACTCGGATGAATGGAGACACACCAAATAACACTACACTGGTACCTCCCAGACTCCCTGACACACTCCCTCAGGTGTACCACAGGACTCCTACTCTAGGATTACTTATTTTGCGTTGTATCACCATTTTTTTGTTTTTCCAACATCAGACGTACCGCTCGTAAAAAACTATTCCACCTATTGAGCCAAATCTTGCTGAACGTGCCAGAATTTCTGCTGTTAACCTTGATGATTATCAACTTGATCCTGTTACTTCACCACCCTCACCTTCATCCCCATTCATGATGGCTGTTTACCAATGGATGATTGCCGAAACGGATCTCACCCAGAGAGAGGAAGCTCTAACAGAAACTGGTCAGAATTCGGTGGTGTAACCTAAGACGCTTATCCGTATGCACAAACACGCGCTTAGAGGACAACGTTGCATACCATTCTCAAGGACATGAACCGTTACCCAAATGCATGTTTAGAGGAGTTAGCAGCATTCATGATTCTGTGGGATGTGAAGCCCCGAGTTGAGGAAAGTTCGTTGGAGACACTATCAGTGGACGAATTGATTACTTAACTTAGGCAAATGTGTGAGGATGCGGAGGATCGTGCTAGTAATGCTCAGGAGGAAGCACGACAGAAGAGGAAGGAGGCACTCGAGGAAGTGATCCAACAAATCTACCGTACCCATAACTAGTTTTAGTTATGTCTTTTGAATAACCACTAAGCTATGGGTTTGTCACGACTAGTGAACTCTTGTATTCCCGTACTCTTTGAAATAAACATCATGTTTGCGAATAATAACAGTATTGATTTCAAGAGACATGCCATTTGTAGTAACATGATTATCTTTACGCGCATAATTTTCGTACATGTCATAACTGTCATTTTCATTTTCCCTCTTATAGAAAATGGCACCCGGACGACGCCCAATTGTCAACCGAAACCCTCTAGTCAACCGTTTAACCAACTGAAACAATTTGGACATTAACAGTGGCATTGACACTCACATGCTCAACCAGCTCATTGCCACAAGAGTTGCTGAAGCACTCGCAGCTGCCGCTGTGGCTCATGCTGCAAGCACCCAAGAAGAGAATAACCTAGGATCCAACTCTTCCCAGAACAAAACATGCAACTACAAGGAATTTTGTGCGGTTATGCATGAAAACTTTCGTGGTACTGAAGGTACTGTAGGCTTAACCCGATGGTTTGAGAAATTAGAGTCTCAATTTGGGATTAGCAATGTTGCCGAAGGTGACCGAATTAAATTTGCTTCTAGCACACTGCTAGATGGTGCTTTAACTTGGTGGAACGTGTATGTTCGTTCCGTTACTCTCGATACCGCTCATGCAACACCTTGGAGTGACTTCAAAGCCATGTTCATTCGGAAGTATTGCCCCAGGAATGAAATCAAGCAAATGGAAAATGAATTGTGGAACTTAAAAGTAAAGGGTACAAACCTTACTGCCTACAATCAACGTTTCTAAGAACTCATCCTCTTATGCCCTGAAATGGTACCCAACGCCGACCGGTTGTTGGAACGTTACATTGAAGGTCTACCTTTGAGCATCAAGGGTAACGTAACATCATCCAAACCAGTAGACTTGCATGAAGCAATTGACATGGCTCAAGGTTTGATGTACCAAGTGGTCCAAGAGTTAGGAGAAAACTCGGGCGACAAACAGAAATGGAACGGAAACCACTACAACCACAACACCAACAACACAAGCAACCTCAACCCGAACAAACGCCCAGAGACAGCAAGGGTGTTTACAGCCGAACAAGGTTCTTATGCTGGCAAGTTACCTCACTGCGAAAAGTGTGGACGACACTACATTGACGCATGCCCTCCTGCTTGTTACAACTGTGGAAAGGCAGGACATAAGGACAAAGACTACCGAGCTCCACCTCGTCTCGCAAACCAAAGAGGACCAGGAAGCCAAGGAGGACAGGGAAGCGATGTCACTTGTTTTGGATGTGGCAAAAAGGGACATTACAAAAACAAGTGTCCAAACAATGGGAATCAAGGCGGTGGGAATCAAATTCGAGGCAACCCGCAAAACCCACAGAACAATCAAAGGCAAAATCAAAAAGTGAGTAACCAAGCATCAACCAGCACTCAAGGAGGACGCAGAGCACCTGGCAGAGTATACAGCCTATGTGAGTATACAGCCTTTGTGCTGTACCCAGCAGCTAGTAAAAGATAACAAACGTGGTGAATGGTACGTTGCCTGATCAATAATGTTATGCTTCTGTACTATTTGACACTGTGCGGTTAGAAGCTTTGTGGTCATATGCATTCTGTAAATATATAGACACTCCTTCTACCACCCTAGATACTAATTATAGCGTGGAGCTAGCCGACGGCAAGTCACTAACTACAAGTACTATTTTAAGAGGGTGTACACTTAACTTGCAAAATCTATGTTCGAAATCGACTTACTCCCTATAGAACTAGGAAGTTTTGACGTCATCGTCGGAATGGATTGGATGGCCGAACATCGCGCAGAAGTTGTGTGTTATGAGAAGTACATTCGTGTTCCATATAGAAACGATATGCTGATCATACAAGGCGAAAGAAAGGAGCGAATTTAAATGGCAGTATGAGATTAGGAGTCATCTCGAGCATCAAGACACAGAAGTACATCGACCAAGGATGTTAAGTGTTCTCGATTCAAATGATGAAGGAAGAGAAAACCGAAATTTTAGAGAGGCGAATTAAAGATGTGTCTGTTGTCAGAGACTTTCCGGAAGTATTTCCTAAAGATTTGCCAGGATTACCCCTGGCACGCCAAGTAGAATTTCATATCGAGTTAATACGGAGTGCAACCAGTTGCACGCGCACCATAGAGTCTTGCACTGCAGAGATGTAAAGAGCCTAGACAAACAACTTAAAAGAACTTTCTGGAACAAAGGTTTATTAGTACCATGTTCATCTCCGTGGGGCAGCACCAATCTTGTTTGTCCAAACGAAAGAAGTTTTGGATCTTTCCGGATGTGTTATCGATTACTCGATGGTTGAACAAACTTGCTTGTGAAAAAAATGTTATCCCGTACCCTAGGATCACGATGACTAATACGATCAGTATACAAGGGATCCAGCATTACTCAAAAATTGACTTAAGTTCAGGTTACCATCAGTAAGGTTTAGAGAAGAAGATATTCCCAAGTACTGCTTTCAGAAAACGATACGGAACTATGATTTCTGAGTTATGCCTTTTGGTTTTGACCAATGCACCTACTGTATTCATGGGTTCTCATTTGAACCGTGTGTGCAAGCAAACTTGGGATAATTTGTGATTGTGTTCATCGACGACATTCTCATATACTCCCGCAATGAGAAAGAACACGAGGAACACCTGAAAACTATTCTGGAGTTGCTGAAGAAGGAAGAAAAAACAAAATTGTATGCCAGTTTTCTACTCTATGTGTGAAATTTTGGTATCAATCGGTAAAATATCCTTGGTTCACGTGATTGATAGCATGGTATTTACGTTGGACCAGCTAAGATTGAAGCTGTTAAGAATTGGGCATCTCTAACCACTCCTTCGGAGATTCGCCAGTTCTTAGGTCTTGCAGGATACTATAGGAGATTCATCGAAGGATTCTCCAAAATAGCTAAGCCTATGACTGAGCTTACGCAGAAGAACCAGAAGTTCGATTGGGGTGAAGAACAGGAAGAAGCTTTTCAACTATTGAAGCAGAAACTATGTGCTGCACCTATTTTAGCACTACCGGAAGGCAGTGAAGATTTTGTGGTGTACTGTGATGCATCCAATAAAAGGGTTAGAGTGCATGGTTACTATAGCAGTGAATGAAGTTCTATTGCTTACGCTTCCAGGAACAACTAAAAATTCACGAGAAGACATAATACATCACTCATGATCTGAGTTTGGAGCAGTAAGTGTTCGCCCTAAAGATCTTGGGAGGTCATATTTGTTGGCACAAAATGTGTTGTAGTATTCACCAAACACAAGAGTCTACAAAATATCCTAGCCAAGACCTCAATATGAAGGCAACGCCGATGGATAGAGATTCCTAAGTGATTACGATTTAGGAAATTCGTTTTATCACCCGGGAAAAGCAAATGTAAGTAGCAGGATGCTTTTGAGTCGAAAGGAAAGAATTACGTACCAATTACGAGTAAGAGCTTGGTTATGGAACATTGGTTGGACACTTCCGTCTCTGATCCTTGAGGCGGAAGAAAGAAGCAGTTAAGGGTTTGATAACCTTGAAGACGAAGATTTCAGTGGCATGTTAAAGAAATTAAAAGCCCGCGCTTGATGGAAACTTTATGTCATGGATAATAGAAGTTGGTTTTACCATGTTACGGTGACACGACGATATTTTATTATGCACGAATCGCTTTGTCAAAGTATTATATTCATCCAGGATCTGACAAAATGTACCATGACTTGAAGATGTTATATTGGTGGCCAAACATGAAGGCTGACATAGCCACATATGTTAGCAAATGCCTGACTTGTACTAAGGTCAAAGCTGAACATCAGAGGCCCTCTGGTTGTTTCATGGTCTAAACCTGATATACCAGAATGGAAAAGTGGGAGAAGATAACAATGGATTTCATTACCAAACTACCCCAAAACGGCAGCGGACTACGAATTCTATATTTGGGTTCATTTGTTGATCGTTTTACTAAGTTCTGTGACTTTTTTAACAATGAAGGAGTCGATTTACAGAAAAATTGTCGATGGCTGTACATAAGGAGATGTTAGCAAGACATGATTACCGGTGGTCTCTGTCAATCATCTCCGATCATGATAGCCATTTCACTTCGAGAGTTTGGCAATCTTTGCATAAAGCATTGGGTACGCAGTTGGACTTGAGTACTGCTTACCATCCTCAGACCGATGGTCAGAGTTGAGAGGGACCATTCAGACATTAGAGGACATGCTAAGGGCTTGCGTGATTGACATTCGGAATGGTTGGGGATTAGACATTTATCTCTTGGTAGAATTTTCGTACTATATAGTTATCACACGAGCATTAAAGTTGCACCGTTCGAAGCACTTTACGGTAGGAAGTGTCGTTCTCCTGTTTGTTGGCTGAAGAGGAGAATCCAAAATCTTACGACAGAGATTATTTCATGAAATCTACGAACAGATTTTCAAGATTTTAGAGATAGCATGCAAGCTGCACGTGATCGACAAAAGAGTTATGCTGACAAGAGGCGTAGGCCCCTTGAGTTTGAAGTTGGGGGGGGGGGGAAGATAATGTTATTGCTCATGGGTCGCGCCCTGGAAGGGTTGATGCGATTCGGAAATCGTGGAAAGTTGAACCTTGTTCTATTGGACCTTTAGAATCATAGAAAGGATTGGTCCAGTAGCTTACCGTTTGGACTTGCCTCAAGAACTTAGTCGAGTACACAACGTGTTTCACATTTGCAACCTAAAGAAGTGTTTGTCCGATGACACACTCGTTATTCCTCTAGAAGAAATCCAACTCGACGACAAACTCAACTTCGTGAAAGAACCGTTTTAAAAGAATTATGGACCGCAGTGGCTTCAAACACTCAAGCGATAGCCGTATACTATGCATTAAGTCCATTGGAACGCACGTAGAGGCCCAGAGTACACTTGGGAACGCGAGGACCAATTCAGGGAAAAATACCCTCACCTATTCACAAATCTACGATCTACTACAACGTCTTGATTTCGGGACGAAATCGAATAACATGGGGCGGATGTGACACCTCGGAAAATTTTTTTTAGAACATCTCGTTATGTTACGTAAAAGTGTGTATCGCAAGCAATTTATAATTGTCATTTCTTTTCCAATAAAAGTTATCCTTCAAGTGACGTACAACATTTTGCGCTAGTTAAAAGTTATAATAACGCGCATAAATCGTCATTTTGCTTACGGATCAAAAAGGGGTACTTTAGGAGATCAGTAACCGATATAAATCATATTTTAGTGTTTACGACGCACGACAACAAATAGCGACTGACTATTTTTATTTTGTGAACCGTTATACTTCAATAATATAATATAAATGAGAAAATATTTTAGGACTTTACTGACATCATCAATTCATACTTGACGTTGCATCTCCTAAAAACTCAAAAATACAAAATATTATCTAAGTCAACCAGTAGGTATGAATTCAAAATGAACGAACCAACATCATCATTTGCATTCTTACATCTCATGTCCTACACTTTTTTTAGACTATTCACCTGTTACGTTTCAATATCATTTTCATTTCAATTCACCAATAGTAACTATTCTTTAGCAGTAGTATAGAAAAGGTGATCATCACAAATAGTATCATACAATCACAGTATATGTGAATAATATCATCCACATGCATGGCTTCAGAGAAATAATAGTCATCTTGTAGTATAAATAGGCACCATGCACGAGCTATTTCCATCACACTAAAATTTGAAAACAAAGATTACACAAGTCAGTAGGAGTAAGTTTTCAAGAGCTAGTGAACGTCGGGCTTGAAGTAGTATTAACTAAGGGACTGGTTCAAGCTTCTCGTCGTCGTCACGCCTCAACCCATTTAGCAATACTCGGACTTTTGTAAGTCATCCTTGTAGCCTAACATTAATCATATTTATCACACTATGTCATTCATTTTGTAGCCTAATCTATGACCAAAACCAAAACACGACTAGTCTTGACTTTGCATGAATGATACACAACCTATAACCAAGCGTGTCCAATATGTACGTACACATATGAATATCCTGGTCGTGGCATGCATGAGATAACGATATGCATATAAGTAACTAATGTGAAACAAGGTAACATAACAAAAATCAAACATAAGCCTGCTATGGACGAAAAGCGAACAACTAGAAAATCTTATAAAACCTTAAACATTTATGACATGCTACACGGTTCAACACGGTTTAACATGCATTAGAATCTCCCATAAAATATTGTAGAATTGCTTGTATGGTGACCTCGACCGATAGCAGGTACGTTTACCAAGTAAACCAAGACGGAGCCATGGCGAGCCTGTTTGCTCACTGAGGTGCGGTCACTAGCCCCTGAAACAAACCGAGGGAGAAACAGTATGCTAGTTGGGTTGTGTTCAAGACCTTATAGATAACTTGGCACCCCAAGACCATAATACTCGTACCTAAGCAAAACACAACAAGCTGCTGTCATAGTTGAAACTCACTAGTTTCGTGAGCAGATGCTATGTATATATATTTTGCCAAATAGGTTGCGAAACAACACCACTTCGCCCTTATTTTCGACAAACCCTAGTAAAAACAAGAACACCATGCCGTTAGTTCGTTCCTAGGCCTCATAGGAACATGACATAATGGGACTGCCATGTTTACATTCAAACACGACACAGTAGGCTGCTACCACTGATTGAAACCATAGGTTTCGCAGCTGGTTGCTACCACTGCTACAGACAAATGGGTTGCGAATAACTCGACCATATTCTTAGATTCGACCCTCACTGAGCTCATGACTAATCATATAACGTGGAGCCATGAGAAGTAGATATAAAACTAGAATATATATACATATGGGTCTTGTTGCAAAGAAGAAGAAAACGAAAACAGTGAGTTTAAAAACTCACTGTTGTGCGTCAGGTATGCAGCAAGAAAAGAAAGTAAAGAAGAGGGAAGGGACATGAATTATTTATGTGCATACGTGATGAATTTTTGGACATAAAATGGATGCATGTTTTTGTAAACTTAGTCAAGTTGACATAGATTCTGACGTGGATGTACATACATTACATATATATGTGTGTGTGTGTGTGTGTGTGTGTAGCTATGAGTTCGAGCTCCAAATGGGTGACGAATTATAACAAGTGTAGTTAGTTTTACAAGTATATTTATTTTAGCGAATATAAGTTAGAAACGATAATTTACGATGCTTTATAATTGTTAACGAAGGAAAATGAACTTTTAAACCGATAAGAGAGTTTGTCCTGGCTCATACATTTTAATTAACACCAAAAATATTTTCAAAAACTTATTTGAGTTTAAAATATAAATTTAAAAGCCATACGATTTAAAAACCATGAAACGAGAGAATATTAAATATAAGTAAATAAGTTGTAGCAAATTAGTTAACGACGACGATATAAATAAACAAACGCGATGAGAAGATACATGTACTTAATAACATACAAATACTGTTTACATTTATTAGATATAAAACCATACGAAATTGTAGATACTCAAAATTGTAAGGTCGTCACTAGGGCCGCGGTTTAATCGACACTTTGAAAACATAAAACGTTAACTCATAAACGACCAAGCCTTTTGACCAATTGCATAATTCATTGCATATGTTTAGAATGTAGACTCAGACTTTGTCATAATTATTTAGGTGTGTGACTGAGTTACTGTTTGACGTGCCTTAATCTACTACCAATCTCAAACGATTAACTGTCAAGGTGAGTTTTCATAGCCCCTACTCTACTGTTTAAATCATCTTTTGGGGTGAGAACATTGCTTATTTTAAACGTGTGAATACAAGTACAATTACTCATTACTGATTGGTCTAAGTCCCGATTTAACCCAAGTTGCTATATTTGCCCGAATTATCATGAACCGTTAATCTTTATGAGCGCGAATGTTATGGATAGATCTATCAGGATAGAAAATCCCTGTTTGTCTTGGACTGACATTAGTCAAGCAAACACAGTTTCATTTGAGTCAGATTACGGGTGTCCCGGGTTAGACACCTGCAAGGGCATTCATTTATTGTTGGTATATGTTAACGCTTCGGTGTCATGAGCTTAGACAATAGTAATGCAATTTATATGACTTTGTATCTGTTATATTGTCATATGCGGGTGAAATCTTGTGATTCATAAACACTACATTTTCTGCTTAAACAAACCTATGAACTCACCAACTTTATGTTGACACTTTAGCAATGTTTTTCTCAGGTATTAAGAATGAAGATGCTATATGAAGTCTCATGCATTGCAGTCATTTTCCAGTTATCTGAAGATCACTTGTACTATTTAAAAACAATGTTGTATTGTCTATTTTATGCTTCCGCTGAATGTTAAACAATTTATTATTTCCTAATTCAAGTGATCTGTTTTCTTAAAACGTCTCATATAGAGGTCGTTCTGTATTGCTTAGAAGTATGATAATCATGAAGTCACACTCCCTCGGTTGCCATTATACTCTGATATTTTGGGGGTGTGACAGATTGGTATCAGAGCCCTGAGCTATAGAGAACTAGGTTGCATTAGGTAGCACTAGACTATAACTACTTATCTGCTTAACATGCTTATTATGCTTCTATTGTCTGTCATTGCTGATTTCTCGATATGGGGTACAAAGGGATCGACAATCAAAGGAGTACATATATTAAAATAGGGTACATGTGACATAGACATATATGAGATACATATACTTAATATGGGTTACATGTGTATTAAACAGGCTTAACTATGCGTATTTTGAAATATACCTATATCCTTATTTCATATTTTCTTGTCTTAGCAACATGTCAAACTCGGATGAATTGAGACACATCGATAACACTACACTGGTACCTCCCAGACTCCCTGACACACTCCCTCAAGTGTACCACAGGAGACGTCCTACTCTAGGATTACTTATTTTGCCATCCGTACCACCATTTCCCCCAACTATCAGACGTACCGCTCGTATATCTATTCCACCTATTGAGCCAAATCTTACTGAACGTGCCAGAATTTTTGCTATTAACCTTGATGATTATCAACTTGATCCTTTTACTCCACCACCCTTACCTTCATCCCCATTCACGATGGCTGCTTACCAGCGGATGATTGCTGAAACAGAGCCCACCCATAGAGAGGAAGCTCTACCAGAAACTGATCAGAATTTGGTGCCTGTACCTAAGACAGCCTTGACCGTATGCACAACGCGCCTTAGAGGACAGTTGCATACTATTCTCGAGGACATGGACCATTACCCAAATGCCTGTTTGGAGGAGATAGAAGCCTTCATGACAATGTGGGATGTAAAGCCCCGAGTTGAGGAAAGTTCATTGGAGACGCTATCTGTAGACGAATTGATTTCTCAACTTAGACAGATGTGTGAGGGTGCGGAGGATCGTACTAGTAATGCTCAGGAGGAAGCACGACAGAAGAGGAAGGAGGCACTCGAGGAAGTGATTTAGCGAATCTATCATAACAACAACTAGTTTTATTTCCGTCTTTTGTATAACCACTAAGCTATGGGTTTGTCACGGCTAGTGAACTCTTGTATTCCCGTACTCTTGGAAATAAACATCGTGTTTGAGAATAATAACAGTATTGATTTCAAGAAACATGTCATTTGTTGTAATATCTTTACACATATAATTTTCGTGCATGTCATAACTGTCATTTTCATTGTCCCTCTTATAGAAAATGGTACCCGGACGACGCCCAACTGTCAACCGGAACCCTCCAGTCAACCGTTCGACCAACCGAAACAATGTGGATATCAACAGTGGCATTGACACTCAGATGCTCAACCAGCTCATTGCCATAAGGGTTGCTGAAGCACTTGCAGCTGCCGCTGTGACTCATGCTGCAAGCACTCAAGAAGAGAACAACCTAGGATCTAACTCTTCCTAGAATAAGACAAGACATGCAACTACAAGGAATTTCGTGCAGTCATGCATGAAAACTTCTGTGGTACTAAAGGTGTTGTAGGCTTAATAGATGCTAGGCATATGTGGTGTTGCCTCAAGAATTTATGATTCCTGCAGCATTCACAACACTTGTATTCGACAAGAATTTGTTCCTCCACTTGATGTGCATAATGATACAATTGGCGCCTCTCCAGAATTAATTAGATAATTGTTTGGCCGAACCCAAAGGGTAATGCAAGATGATTCTTGATTACATTTGGTATATCTGAATTAAGTTCTATAACGAGAATCTAAATGGTTAAACTATATGGAATGAGTTAGGATCCATATCCATGGTTTAACGGTATTTGTAACAAAGGGATGATTATAGCAAGATATAAATAATAATGCTACTGAGAATGTTTTTGAAACTTGATCTCAAACATTTCTAGTTTTAAAAACGAATGTAAGTGTTGCTAGACGTTTCCGTCGTTAGTATATGGCACACACGTTAAACACATAAAATGAGTTTAATTTGGATATAAAACGACTAGACAAGAATCATATGGTTGTCTTAAGAATTGTAGCCAACCAAATGAAGGGTGTCTAGGTGCGTTGTATCCAGGAGATAAGGAGAAGAGATGTGGTGATAAGAATTGAAGAGTTGTGATAAGACTTGGACTTTAAAGCCTTATAGTCTTATCACAAGTAGGGTTCAAAGGCTATATAAGCCTCACCCTAACTCATTCATTCGTGACCACAGATCACAATACCAATCACCAAAAGCTGCTGATATTATTTCTCTTCCCTAACAGTTGAAAACATAAACCCTAATTAGGTTTTG
The DNA here is from genome assembly GCA_026074375.1 of Tanacetum coccineum. NCBI lineage: Eukaryota > Viridiplantae > Streptophyta > Magnoliopsida > Asterales > Asteraceae > Tanacetum > Tanacetum coccineum. Next base: position 32,865 of record BQNB010000382.1, on the reverse strand, counting down.
TTGATTTTCGATTTCACATTTATCTCAACCCTTGTGTTCGCATAGATCCATAGGTGTTTTCCTGTATATAAGACCACTAAGATAAATTCTTTGTAACCGTACAGGGCATAAATAGACTTCACATATAAGTCAAGCAACGACATCCATGCTACGCACCTGAGAAAAACATGCTTAAAACGTCAACATAAAGTTGGTGAATTCATAGGTTTAGTTCAAACGTTGTTATAGTGGACCACAAAGATATAAACGTATTATGGGACAGTTATAACAAATACAAATTTCACATAAAAAGGTATTTACATTGCACTAAGCTCTATGACACCGAAGATAAATTACGTTTATAGCGAGTACATGCTAGGTTGTTGAACTAGCCCCAGGTATCTGACCAAGACTACCTTTTAAGTGCGAACATGGGATATATCGTTTATCGGGCACCCCCGTGGGTAGTGCGCGCTACTCACGGATAGGGATAATTATCCATAGATCTATTTATACCATTCGCGCTCCTTGGACTGGTCCTCCAGTCAGATAACGTAGGTTCAGATAAGTGGGGCAAGTAGTGTTCTAACCGCTTATTAGAACCTGTACCAGGAAAATTCTGTAAAGTACTTGTGTCCAGTTTTAAAACAAGCAATGTTTCTCACCCCAAGTTATAAAACATTTATTCAAAACGAGTAAAAGAGTGGGGCTATGAACTCACCTTATACGGGTAGTGGATCAAAAGGAATCAATCAAGTGAAAGTAAATCTCACGGTTCTAGCGACAACCTATCATATAGTTGTCGTTTAAGAATGATGTACAACGAATAACGCTTAACGCAAGAACTGATCATCCAAGCACAAGTAGACACGGCGTATCCCTTTTTAAAACGTTCTTTCAAAAGTTATAAGTTTTGACAAGTCTCGACACTTCAAAACATCTTAGAAAATATTTCGTCTTTTAGTGTATTTCGTCTTTTAGTGTATTTCGTCTTTTAGTATATTTCGTCTTTTAGTGTATTTCGTCTTTTAGTGTATTTCGTCTTTTAGTGTATTTCGTCTTTTAGTGTATTTCGTCTTTTAGTGTATTTTGTCTTTTAGTGTATTTTGTCTTTTAGTGTATTTCGTCTTTTAGTGTATTTTGTCTTTTAGTGTATTTTGTCTTTTAGTGTATTTCGTCCTTTAGTGTATTTTGTCTTTTAGTGTATTTCGTCTTTTAGTGTATTTCGTCTTTTAGTGTATTTCGTCTTTTAGTGTCCCGACACATCAACGTTGACTCGATAACTAAAAATGTTGACCTAAACTCGACACTTACGTTTTTATACATTTTATCATAAGTTTGATAGTAAAAGTATATCTTCGATGCTTTTATAAATTTTTACGAAATTTCGGCATGACCTTTTTAAAAATATAGATTTTCCATTTTTATAAATCTCGACTCGTGAACACATATACTATTTTAAAAAGTGCATCTTTTATTGACTCGCAGTATATCGTCATATTTTCGACAACACCGCAAATATTGACAAGGTCGTTCCTAACCTAAACCTCTTCGACAATTCAACTTCGCTTATAACAAAATGCCAATATCTAACTTCATTCTTTTCGCCAACAATATTCAAAATCAATATACGATAATCTTAAATAACGATATAACATAATCATAGCAATATTAATATCAACAAAAAATCATAATAAACTTTTAAATGCAAAAGTAAATCTATTGTTATTTCATTTTCTTCCATTTTATATACAAAAACATTTAACTTTCGAGACTTTGAAATTTCTATAGAAAACTAGATAATAATTTTTACAACGATCCGCTTTTGTCACCTTGTTGGGATGTGATCATAGGAATGCAAAAGTACAACTTATTTATGAAAAATAAAGATGACTTACAAAGAAACACGACGAAGGTAGATTAGAAATCAAAGAACAACCCAAACGTTGTTTTACAAATTACCCGGATGAACTAACAATCAACACGAACAATATATCTTCAAGTGGATGATCAAAGATCAAAAATGAAAGGATTTGGGGTGGTGTTTTGGTTCGGTAAATAGAGAAAAGAAAAGAGAAAGAGAAGTAAAGTTTTATGTGTGTGTGTTGGTTTGAAAATGAAGTGAAATGGAATGAACAAATGGGGTTATAAATATGCAAGCTCCAAAATTCATAACACGTATACATGTGTGTGTGATATGCCGATCGGACAAAGGAGGGGACTACACAAAGGGGACCAATTTGATCTCCCAATGGTATCCTTGTGTGTACATGTCCTTTCCTACTAACATGCTAGCTTGCCTAGTACCTTGGTTTCAAATTTTTGGCATCTCTTGGCATACATATAAGTGTGACCGGTTGGGATAAGTGGTCAAAGGGGGGACCAAAATATTTTTCCCACTTTCTAGGATTATAGTGCTAGTTGGTGAATTAATTTCCAAGGCTTTGCATGATCTTGTATAAGTATAAATTAAATACGAAGCACGTAAATAACGAAACGAGTAACGGTAACACGAAAAATTACGAAACTTTAAATATTGCTTAAAAACATAAAAACGCGGATATTCGCCAAATACTTACAAGTTTGGTTTTTCTCTGTCCGGTTGCTCAGCCGGACGGAATTCTCAGATAATAACGATACAACTTCCGGTTAGTTAAACGGTAATAAAACTAAACGAAACTTTAAAAATTCAATTAATATTTTTTGAAACCCAACCGGAAACGGTCATTAATGACAGAAATTCTTGGGTTGTCACATTCTTTCCCCGTTAAAGAAGCTTTGTCCTCAAAGCTTAGGACGCAACCTCTGCAGCGGGTGCAGAGTTGGTGAAAAGGTGCGGGTATTTCTTTTGCATTTGGTCTTCACGCTCCCAGGTGAACTCAGGACCTCTCTTGGAGTTCCAGCGTACTTTGACAATCGGAATACGACTCTGCTTCAGACGCTTGACCTCACGGTCCATAATCTTGACAGGTTCTTCAATGAAATTCAATTTGTCGTCAACTTGGATCTCATCCAATGGTATAGCAAGCGGTTCATCAGCCATGCATTTCTTCAATTTTGAGACGTGAAACGTACTATGAAACTCTACTAATTCTCTGGAAGGTTTAGCGATAAGAAACGGGTCTCCTAATTTGGCAGCAATGATTAAAAGGTCCAATATAACGAGGGTTCAGCTTTCCCCGTTTGCCAAAATGTATCACTCCTTTCCAAGGAGACACTTTCAGCATGACCTTATCTCCTACTTGAAACTCAAGAGGTTTTCGTCTTACATCGGCATAGCTCTTTTGACGATCACGGGCGGCTTGGATATGGCTCTTGATTTGAACTATTTTCTCGGTTGTCTCGTGGATGATCTCTGGGCCAGTGAGCTGACTGTCTCCAACTTCAGCCCAGCAGATGGGTGATCGACACTTGCGCCCATACAATGCCTCAAACGGAGCAGCCTTAATGCTGGTATGGTAACTGTTGTTATATGAAAATTCTACCAACGGTAAGTGTTTATCCCAAACCTTTTCCTAGACGAGTACACAGGCACGCAACATATCCTCTAACGTCTGAATGGTTCTCTCACTCTGACCATCGGTCTCTGGATGGTAGGCTGTACTCATATCCAATCGAGTACCTAATGCTTTATGTAAAGACTTCCAAAAATGTGAAGTAAATTTTCCATCGCGATCAGAGATCTATTTCCCATGGATTGGTAAATGGTATGAGTGATTGGCTTAATGTTTTGAAAACTAGACTTCAAGGGATTTCCAAGGGTGAGTACCTTGAGTTTATACCATTTATAGATTGGTAGATACAGGCCCCTAAACATGAGTAATTCCAGAATTGCGACTTTTACGTCTTGACTAAAAATGACAAATGTGTAGATAATCATACCTAAAATTGGAATTAGACGGCGAAATTTGGTAGATGTTTAATTACATATAAGAACATGTCATATGTCAATTTGGGAGTCAAAATACTTTAGTTAAGTCAAGAAGCCATGTTGCGCATATCTTAGGAACATATCCTATATTCGTCAAACTTTTCTTACGTATTATTTTTACTTGTATATTATACTAAGACGCGTCACGTATTTTAGGTGGTGCGTAAGGGATTTTATCTTGTTCAAGACTTATTATACTTCTGATCTCTTTGATATCTCGGTGAGTTCATAGCCTCGCCTTTCAACTTTTCAAGTATTTTTCTTAAACCCCGCGAGGGAGATGCATGCTAGTTTTTATAAAACGAACACAAGTAGTTTTCTTCTTGTATGCTTGGACCCGTATGTGAATATATGTTGTTGCTTGAGTAGCTTTCGTCATAAGACCCCAATCGTGAGCCGTCAACTACCTATGATGGGTAGCCGCTCATACAATTAATAGCGCTATGGGCTTGACAACCCGGTTCGGTTTTTGGGAGTTTGAATCCGGGAAAGTGAGCACTCCCAATGTACGGACATATTGTATGGAGATGTAAGTAGGTATCTGACGAAAATACCTAGCCTGGGGGCATTCATTGTATTATTAATTGATTATGGATTTCGTCAATGGGATCGGTGTCGCGAGCTCAATGCAACTGTTGTTTATTAGCTTGTCTGATCAACAAGTCTATATGATGCTTATGAATATTATAATGCTTGTGTTCAACTCTCTTTCTACTGTTTATCAATTATCAAACCTATGAATTCACTCAACCTCGTGTTGACTTTTTAGCATGTTTCATCTCAGGTAATTGAAGTATGAAGGCTTGGAGGCACTGGTGTGGAGGAATTGCGCTAAACTTTTGTCCATCATTTAAAAACCCATTCCTCATTAAAAACTTGTTTTAGTTTGGTTAAATCAAACTTATTTTATGTATGGTAACGATTTCTTGGGACTACGCTTTTGAACTCTGATAAATATGGAATGGAATGGTTGTTTGTTTGTTTTAAAACGTCTCATTGAGTCGTTCTTTATGTCTTATGACTATTGTACTATTATTTAACACCCAAATTGTTGGTTCCGCTGCGTGTAAATTTGGGGGTGTTAAAGATTGGTATACAAAGAACTCAAGGCCGCTGATGCGTAAGCAATACCTTTTCCCTCTATAACAAAACCGCGGCCCAACCCTGTTTTATGATGCAATGCATCACAGTATAGCCACGAAAGTTCTCCACATTTCCCTCAGGTAAAGCCAAAATCAGTGCACTACATAGTTTTTTCTTCAACAACTGGAATGCAGCCTCTGCCTTTTCTCCCCAATTAAACTTTACACTTTTCTGAGTCAGTTTCATCATAGGTCTAGCGATTTTAGAAAAACCTTTAATAAATCATCGGTAGTAACCAGCCAAACCTAAAAATTGACGGATCTCGGTTGGTGTCTTGGGTGACGCCCAATCCTTGATAGACTCAATCTTAGCTGGATCAACGTGAATGCCATCACTATCAATCACTGACTAAAAATTGTAACCTATCGACAACCAAACTCACACTAAATAGAACATCGGAAAAAACTTTGAAAACTTGGCGTATAATTCTTCCTCCTTCAATAACTTCAAAATCAACTTAAGGTGTCCTTCGTGCTCCTTTCTGCTCTTGGAGTAGATCAAAATATCATCGATGAATACAATCACGAATCTATCCAGATACGGTTTGCACACCCGATTCATCAAATCCATGAATACTACCGGTGCGTTAGTCAGTAGCCAAAACGGCATTACTTAGAGCACGTAGTGTCCATAGCGAGTCCAAATGCTGTTCCTTTTGGAATGTCTTCCTCACGAACTCTGAGTTGGTGATAACCAGATCTCAGGTCGATCTTAGAGTAGACTCTTGATCCTTGGAGTTGATCAAACAGATCGTCTATCCTCGGAAGTGGGTATCGGTTCTTCACAGTAAGTTTGTTTAGTTCACGGTAGTCGATACACATCCGAAAAGAACCATCTTTCTTCTTGACAAACAAAACTGGTGCTCCCCAAGGTGAGGAACTAGGTTTTATAAATCCTCTGTCAGAAAGTTCTTGCAATTGAGTTGATAACTCTTGCATTTCGGCTAGTGCTAATCGATACGGGGCTCGTGCTACAGGTGCAGCACCAGGGACTAAGTCGATTTGAAATTCAACTTGTCGAGCAGGTGGTAGTCCAGGCAAATCTTCTAGAAAAACTTTCAGAAATTCCCGTAAGATCGGCACATCCTCAAGTCGCTTCTCCTCCGACTTATCCTCAACCTTCTTGGATGTAATTTGCGCTAGGTAGACTTGACATCCCTTCTGAATATACTTCTGGGTCCTCGTACACGATATGATGTTCAGCTTACTTCCGCCGTCGCAATTATCACCTCGGATTATCAATACCTCATCTCCATAAGGAATACGGACGACCTTCTCGTCACAAATGATCAACGCATGGTACTTCGCCAACCAATCCATACCGATGATGACGTCAAAACTACCAAGTTCTACGGGCATTAAATCTATGTCTCCTAACGTGCAACCTCTAAGAACAACATTTGTTTCTGAAATTTTTCCATCGACAAGTTCTACGGCATAACTAGTGTCTAAAGTGGATGGTGCAACATCAAGCAAAGCACTAAAGGTAGACGACACAAAACTTCTATCGGCTCCCGAATCGAATAACATAGAAGCATAACAGTTATTGAGATGAAACGTACCCGTGATAACATTGGAATCAGGGTTTGTTCCTCCTTCTCCAATGGCGTAAGCCCTTGCTGTAGCTTATTTACCTCCAGTCTAGTTTCCAGTCTTGTTCCCAACTCGGTTCCCATGGTTACGGTTTCTTAACTTTGGACATTCTCTCTTCACATGTCCCGGTCTCCCACACTCATAACAAATAACACCTTGCTGATTCCCAAGTAGGGCTCTTTGCGTGTTTGGTACCGCAGCTGCAGATCTGCAATCTCTCGTCTGGTGTCTAACTCTCTTACAGTTATTACACTGATCTTAAGAACATCATTCAAACTTATTTCCAAAACCTGCTATACTCAAAAACACTTACGATTGAGAAGAGAAAGAAGTTGTGGTCGTTGTTATGAACTCAAAATCACGATCTTAGGTTTCTCTTCTTTTTCGATAACAAATTCAGAATAAGAAAAAAAAAGAAATGAAATTTAATTTTCTATTTATACTGTCCGAATTTAGAAGTTTGAAAAGTGACACTTTCAATCCTTAAAGTTTTTCCTTTCGAAACTTTTTTTTAAAAATGACAAATTTGGCCTTTGTAATTTTTGATACCGAAATTTATTTAACAAAAATTGCAAAAACTCCCTCTTGGAGTATGATCCCTTTGCACAGTTACTTCGTTGAAAATTTTCCTTTTTCAAAGTCCGACCTTTCACAAAGAAATAAAAAACTCCCCTTCGAAAATATACCAATTTTGTAAAAATTTAATCAATTTATTCGAGAGATCATTGCTTTTATTGGATTTTGAAAACATTGTGAATTTTTCAATTAAAATTCAGGTGATGTACGTGAATGAGATTTACAAAAACACATGATTTGACTGTGAAAACTCATTTTTAAAAGTAACCCCCCCTCAAATCATGATTCCGTATTGGCATTTTGAGAAATGTTGATGAAAATATCAAATCATGAATCTGATAAGAAGTTATGTGCTTCTATTTAAATTATGTTTTTGTCCTTTTATATTTTTATATTTGTTTGTTTTTTTAACATCAAGAAAATCTTTTTGAGTTTTTGTATTTTTCAATTTTGTATTTTGTTTTTGAAATATTTATTTACAAGTTTGATGTATGATCTTTTTCAAGAAGATAACTTTGCCAGACTTTCCAACTGTGTTGAAGTCATACATCTTGTACCTATGCGATGAACTAAGTACTCAAAGCGTTCTTTGGGAAGAGATTTAGTAAATAGATCCGCAAGTTGGTATTCAGTCTTGACAAAGTATAATTCCATCGTTCCCTTCTCAACATGCTCTTTAATAAAATGATACTGGATGTATGTGTTTTGTACGCGAATGTTTAATCGGATTGCATGATATAACGATAGCACTCTTTGAATCACAATACATCGATATCTTGTTGTACTTGTATCCATAGTCCAGTAGTTGTGTTCGCATCCAGATGACTTGTGCACAACACGCGAACAATGATACATATTCAGCTTCAGCTATAGACATCGTAGTACAATCTTGCTTTTTGGAACTCTAGCTCACAAGCTTTTCACCTAAAAATTGTAAGCCTCCTGAAGTGCTTTTGCAATCGTCTTTACTTCCTGCATGGTCTGCGTCTGAATATGCAATTAATTTAAATCCAAAATCCTTCAGATACCACAGGCCTATGTTATGGGACCGTCTTAGGTACCGAAAGATCCGCTTTACCTCTTTGAGGTGTTTGACCGTAGGACGTGCTTGATAACGAGCACAAACAAAGGTGACAAAAGTAATATCTTGTCGACTGGCTGTTAGATACATGAGCCCTCCAATCATTCGACAATAAGTCATTTGATCAGCAAGAGTGCCTTTTAAATTAGCATCCAGTCTCTTAGTGGCCATAGGTATGCTCATGGAGACACATTCATCCATACCATATTTCTTTAAAAGCTCAATTGCGTATTGTGACTGACTAATGAATATGCCACGGGGTGATTGATGAACTTGAAGTCCTAAAAAGAATTTTAGTTCACCAATCATAGAAATCTCAAAGTTATTTTTCATAATATTTGCAAATCGTTTTAAAATTTTGGATTTGTGGAACCAAAAATGATGTCATCGACATATACTGAACAAGTAATATGTCTCCCCGGTGACGTCGCGTAAACAAAGTCGGGTCAACAATACCTTTAGTAAAATGATGTTCAACCAGGAATGAAGACAATTTGTCATTGTAACAATTCGTTATTTCAGGTTATTTTACGACTCAATTCTTGCCATTATTTATTTTTAGGGTTTTACGCGTTTGCTTTTAATTTTTATCGTTTAGTTAAATAGTGTAAACTAAAATCAACATTCAACGTAAACGAGCATCAAACAATTAAAAGTTTACGTCAAGCTAGTGTTATATAATTATTACGAGGATAATTTATAACTTTTCATATTTTATTTTTATTGGTTACGTAAAACGTCTACGTTTCTCAATAAAATACATTTAGGCATACACGGAAGCACCTATACCTACCTATACTCAAACAAATACCTACTATTATACCGAATACCCAAAAGTTAATCAATTTCTCACTTTTATAAGCCTTAGGCCAGATCCAACATACAACACACAAATAAAATCTTAACTCTCTACTAGTGTCACTTCCATCTAGTTGTATAACACACCAAGTACCTTTCAAATCCATTTCTTTACAAATTGGCACATCACCCTTGTCCTCTCTCCCCTCCCAACCGTTCCCTCCTCCTAAGGAGGAGGAGAACACCTTACGCATGTACCATTACCACTTCCTAAGACATGGTTTGTTTAAGGTTGTTTTGTAATTACTACTAGCTATATAAGGAAAGTCTTAGGAAGACTAACACACTCTTTCATTTGCAAGTAATCAAAACACACAATTCTCTCTTGTTTCTCATACAAACCCATGACTCAAAATTTGATTTTAGGGTTTCCATAGTTTTCAATTTACAAAGGTTTCAAGCATACAAGTGTTCTTAGGTATAATATCTAAGGTATATCAAGGTGGTTTGGAAGCTTGGGTGTTGATTATACAAGGGTTTATATTAAGAATAAATTAGGGTTTTCATAAGAAAATTAAGGTTTTCTTAGAAGTATTTAGGGATAAATACTTGTAGTTGATTTGGGTATCATCTTCATACATCTTCATTGAGGTCTAAACATAAACCCTAATCTTTCCAATTATTCATTTTCATATTTTATATCATGTTATGTGTTAATCACCATCTAGGGTTTATTTTGTGGATTTATAAAATAAAATAAGCTTGATCTTGAATTCGAATTTATATAATCATGTGATGAAATGATGTTAAAAATATGTCAGAACACAAGAAAAATACTTTATATAAGTGTTGGTTAATTTATAGATTTAGTTGTAAATTAATTGTTGAAAGATTATTATTAAAGTTTATATACAAATAAAGTGAGGACATTTTATTTGGACAAGAATGATGGACATGAACTTGAGGACCTAAAATATACAAGACTTGTGATATTAATTAATTTAGAGGACTTGTACAAATTTAATCAAGTAATAATTTATAAAAACTAGTTTATAAATCTTATATATATACGGACTGTTTTAAACATCCTGTAACAATTTGAAATTTTATAAATTCTAGAAGTACTTTATTATAAATTACATTTCATAAGGAATCCAAGCATATAAAGAACTCGAAAAACAAAGCTATAACAAAAAAGTTATGATATTTACAAGATTACGATAATTAAATGTATAAAAGTGTTTTTATAAAAGTAGTTATATAAAAACTGGCTTTCTTTTAGATCTAATAAAAATATATATTTTATGATGATAGTACATGTTATGTGGATTCCAAGCATATAAGGAACTCGAAAAACGAAGCTATAACGAAGGAGATACGATTTTCGTAAGATTAAAGTTATAAAAATGATTTTATAAACTGTTTTGAATTTATTGTTTCGACACAGATTTTATAAAATCTATGAGTATTTTATTTGCATAGTTTATCTCGTCATGATTCCATATATATAAAGAACAAGCGAAACGGAGTTAAAATGAGTAAGTTACGAGTTTTTAAAATTTCAGATAAATAGAAATTACAAAAACTAATTATATTTTATAACCAATCTTCTGTAATTTTTATAAAAATATAACAATTTGTTAGAAACGAAAAAGTGGTTTACGAGTGTTTTCGGGTCCGTTTGGACTATAAAACCTTAAGAAATATTGTAGTATCATTTATATGATATTTATATACTTTTTTAACTTTATAAACATTATTTTATAAAACAATTTAACTATTTATATAATATCAATAACAATATTAAATCATGCATTATTAACAAATATTTAATTGTAGAACAAAGATAACACTTTATTTTACGAATACAAATACTTAAACATTTATTTAACAAGTACGATTTAAATATGGTTTCAACTTTTATAAATTAAACAAAAACTATTAGGTGGTGATGTAACTCTATAATTTATATTGTGGTATTTATATTAAATACATTATACTCATACGACTTATAATTAATTAGGCTGCATTCAGATTTCACGAGACGTTTCTCATACTTGATTTATAGAGGTGAGTTCATAGCCCCATTTTTATACGATTCCAATGATTTACAAATCTCGGGGTGAGAAACATGCATTCTTTTACATTTGGACGCAAGTACACTTTAAAAAAATTACGAGTTTGCCTAAGTAGCTATAACCCACTATGCTCATAAATCATGAACTGTTAATTACTGGTTGTAAGCGCGAATGTTATGAATAGATCTATTTGGAATTGACATCCCCGTTCGGGTGAGTAGCGCTCACTAGTTTCGGCAGTACCGAACTAATGGACATATACCATGTCGGATTTAGATGTTGCAGGTTGAACATCTACACGGGCACATTATTGACATTAATTTGCACATAGATACATGTTGTAGCTTTAGTGTCATGAGCTTAGCACATGCGTAATTATATTTTGAGATATTGTATGTGTTACATGTCTTACACTTTGAAATCTTGTGGTCCTACTTTATACATTACTTAAACCTGTGAATTCACCAACTTTATGTTGACGTTTTAAAACATGTTTTTCTCAAGTCTATAAGGTACAAGGGCAAGGATACATTGGGTGTCGTCATTTTGGGAGTCACAATGCATAAAGATGTGTATGCATTACATTTGGGATATATTTGTTATGTATTAAAATCTTTACATTTTCAAGGATGAACAAGTTAAGCTTTTATAACAAACAATTTCATTAACTCCAATGTATCATTTTCAAACGACTCATATAGAGGTCATTCTCTCATCTTGTGCTATTGATCTATACTGTAACACTCTCAGACCCTTATTCCGCTGCGACCCTATTTGGGGGTGTTATAGATTGGTATCTAGAGCCAAGGTTATAGAGAACCAAGTTAAATGTTTTGTTTGGACTATAACCGTCTTCAAACATTGAACCATACAAAAGTTTTTCACGGGACATACATGCACTATTTGGTTGAATTAGTTGGTTATACTAGATGCTTACATAATCTATATACGTACTTATATTATATTACGTATATTACTATACATGTCTTATATATTATACTTATATAAGTTTATTTTATTGTTACAGCAGCCATGTCATCTTCGACGGTTACCTACACGTTTATTTATTCTGATTCTGAGCCATGGAGATTCCAGTAGGTAGCTGATGATGAGTCAGAGGCACCTGACGAGGCACCGCAGTTTCTTGAGCATGCACCACCATCGCCTAACTACATGCCTGGACCCGAGCACCCACCATCACCGGACTACATGCCTGGTCCTGAGCACCCACCTTCACCAGACTATGTACCCGGTCCAGAGTACCCGGAGTACTTGGTACCATCTTACGATGAGGCACCTATTGAGGATCAACCTCTACCGGCTGATGCTTCACCTATAACCCTATCACCAGGCTATGTTGCTGACTCCGATCCGGAGGAGGATCCAGAGGAGGATCTAGAGGAGGGTCCATAGGAGGATCCTTCTGACTATCCTACCGATAGAGGAGATGACGATGATGAGGAGGAGTCCTCTAAGGATGATGCTAATGACGAGGATAAGGAGGAGGCCTCTAAGGATGAGGACGAGGAAGAGGAGGAGCATCTAGCTCCAGCCGACTCTCCTACATTACCTGTTGTTGACCCTGTCCCCTTAGCTGAGGATACAGAGGCATTTGAAACAGACGAGTCTGCACCCACACCACCTGTACCTTCACCTAGACTTTGTAGGTCTAGGATATCTGTCTAACCCCAAACACCGATGTCAGCTGCTACTAAGGCACTCATTGTTGCGGTTTCTGCTGCACTACCTTCATCATCACCATCAGCATCTTCATTATCACCTTGGTCATCTCCACTCCTACAGATTCCATCCCCACCACTACCTGTACCATCTCCACCATTACCTCTACCATCACCACCTACCCATATTAATCCTACCTATGCTGAGGCACCATTGGGCTACATAGCAGCTATGATTCAGTGAAGAGCTGCATCACCATCTACCTACCATCCATCAGAGATACCATCACCACCCCTGTTGCTACCATCTACTACTCGTAGAGATGATCCTCCCAAGGCGGACATGCCGCTTCGGAAGAGAGATCGTTTTACTGCTCCCACTGGTAGGTTTACGGTTAGGGAAAGTTCGTTAGCTGCTGCTGCTAGGCAGGCTGGACATATAACACCCCGTGTTTTAGGGTCATTGACGTCGTCAATAAATTCACTATGTATTTTTAGTATTGTACGCGTTTGCTTTTAATCGTAATCGTTAAGTTAAATCGCGTAAGCTAAAAATGATCAATCAATGTAAACGGGCATCAAACAATTAAATGTTTACATCAAGCAAGGGTTAAGTAATTATTTTGAGGATAATTATTAACATTGTTCAATTTATTTTTATTGGTTGCGTAAATTTATTACGTTTCGCGATAAAGTACGTTTAGGCATACCCGGAACCACGTTAATTAATCTACGCTTCAACAAATGCTTATTTTTATTTTCAATGACCAAAGTTTATAAAATTTATCCATGGTTATATCATATGGGATGCCCCATATACAAGAAATAAGCAAGACACATATGAATTACAAGACTTACACTTTAATAAAAGAAACTACAAGTATACATTCACATCTTTTATTTTTACCAAGACATATGGCAAGTAAAATATCTAGTAGACACACTTCCACAAATTCATGGGATGATCTCAACTATTTGAGGACATAGAAACATATAAGGCATGTACATGGAAGAGTTAGTGAAGACTTATAAGCATGACTAGTGGTTTTGACCACTAGTCACACCTTTTTGCCCATAGCCGGCCATCCCCCCCTTTGAAAGTCTTTATGCCAACAGGGTCATTATCATGAAATTCTGGTTAACATCTTATAATGTAAGCAAAAGGTGAAGATGGCCATTAAAGTTGAAATTAACTACACAAAGGAGATTTCATATAAATAGTATGCATTATATAAAAATAGTAAACATGCACCCACCCTCCTTGTAGCTGCAGCCAGATCCTCCTTTGCTTTTGACCCTGAATTACTATATATAATTTTCAGCAATAAAGTGATCACAATAGGCTTTTTGCCCCAGTATGCATTAAGTAAAAATGATCACAGCATGCATCTTGTTCATACCTAAGTTTCCTAGTATAATTAATTGCAAACTGAACATAAATCATTGTTAGACTAAGTAAAAGTCGGTCACTTCGCAGGGAGATATACACGTAGGTGTAAGCTTAGTTGACCTTAAGCTGGGATTAGGAACACTCCATATGAAAAAACACACACAAATGTATTAAAGGAAATAAAGTAAATCCAACAATTAACACAATCAATTTCCACAATCATGTTATATACTTATATTTAGGGCAATCTACCAATTTTGAAGTAATGCAAAACAGCAAAGTAATGACATGAAAATTGACCTTTATTTTAATCTCGAAATCTTTATCTTTAATATAATTTGCATGATAGAAGTCATTTGGGACCAATACAGCTAAATCTTCTGAATGTACACTTTTATTATAAATGATTTTTCTTACAACCTTATCGAATTAAAAAGCAGTTTTCTCCTACCGCGTGATCTTGTATTTCTACTAATCCATACGGCGGTGAGCGCAGTCAATATCACGAAGAAGCAACAAATTGTTCAACAAGTACTGGCAAAGTGAAAAGTACACTCTACCGAGAGCCCTTATGCTTGATCAATGCCCGAACCCCGGATCATCGGAAGAAAGGACACAACAGACCAACTTGCCAACGGGGTTGAAAGAAAAGAAAAGAAACTATCGATTCCGGCTCGTGGGGCTCGTGGCTATAAAGTTAAATATGTCATCAATCGGTAAAACAACTTTGAATTCAAGTAATCAGTTGAGCCCAGAGGTGACACAACAGTTTCATGTCAGGAACTGGTTATATTATATATAATGTAAGTATGAAGAATTTGTTCGACTAAAGATAGTCAACTTAAATGAAAAGCCTTGAGTACTCACACTCAAACAGGACCTGCGCTATTGTCCAACATAGGAGCTGAGGTGTGATCCTAAAACTGCAATGTGGCACCGAAAGATTATTAAATCATTAGGAATTAGAGATAGCCGTTAAACACTGGATATAGGTATATTTGAAGGTTAAAGATCCAGATTATGGACTTATTCTGGAACTGTTGTATTAAATCTCAGTACAAAACTCTTAATCAGCCCCATGCATTGGACTTTGATATTTTATTAAATACACATGTTAAATTAGTAACAAAAAAGGCGCCATGTTTGCAGCTTATTCGAGCATGCAGTTTTGAGATCTAAAATCAAAGAACAATGTTGCTTAGAATTAAAAACTTCTGATGTTTACTAAAAAAAGTAATGCAAGTCTGAAAAAATGAACCTCTGGTGAAGAGATGACTGGGATGACTAACCGAGAGCAGCTTTGAAATTGCAGGAATCATAATGCAAGTCACGCAAAGCAACTAACTTAAACTAAATCAACATAACCATAATATTGCAAAATTGTACCTTCGGTGTATCATCATTGTTTTTCGTCTTGATTAATTAGTCAATGTCCCTAATACATGAACAACAACAAAAAAATAATTGAATGAACAACTTCTTGTTGGATTAGGATTGGATAATCGTCTAAAGAAGATTATAGTAATTTACACATAAAAAATAATTGAATGAAAAATTGCGATTCACGTATATGTGATATATCAAATAAAAATTGTAGAAACCTTTTTCGTGTTTGTGTTTATTCGGTGCTCTGGATGATTTAGATATGGGAGAAGCGTCGTGAAGGTTTTGGATGAGCATTATTTTGTTTGATGATTGGATAAAGATGGAATGGATTGATTTGATATTATTAATTGAGAGGAAATTGGCAGATTTGAAGCTTTATTGTGCGTTGTGATCTTGGGGGTTTTTTGAATTCAATGTTTTAGATTTGGAAATGAGTTATGAGCAGTTTCAAATTGATCCGGTTTGTTAGGCCAAAATTGTAGGGGTTGTTGTTAATAGAAGAATGAAGCGGGTGTGTGAGGAGGTAAATTGTTGTAGAAATTAGTTGTCATTTAAAGATGACATAGTTGTTTTTTAATATTGTATCACTAATTGTGGCCTGGTCTAGTGGTTTAGGCGTCGCTTTGTGTGCTAACTGACCAAGGTTCGAATCTTTCCATCGCCTAAATTTTTAAACATTTCCCCAAAAAAATATGTATTGTGGACGAAAATGCCCTTTGACGTGGCATTCTTGTTACTAAAATAGTGTCATGTCATTTCCATGTCATACTTATCATGCCTAGTCACATATGCCAAGTCATATCCTTGCTGCTATATATAAGTAAAGATTTTATTGTTACAGCAGTCATGTCATCTTCGACGGTTACCTACACGTTTGTTTATTCTGATTCTGAGCCATGGAGATTCCAGTAGGTATCTGATGATGAGTCGGAGGCACCTGACGAGGCGCCGCAGTTTCTTGAGCAGGCACCACCATCGCCTAACTACATGCCTGGACCCGAGCACCCACCATCACCGGACTACATACCTGGTCCTGAGCACCCACCTTCACCAGACTAAGTACCTGGTCCAGAGTACCCGAAGTACTTGGTACCATCTGACGATGAGGCACCTATTGAGGATCAGCCTCTATCGGCTGATGCTTCACCTACAACCCTATCATTAGGCTATGTTGCTGACTCCGATCCGGAGGAGGATCCTTCTGACTATCCTACCGATAGAGGAGATGATGATGATGAGGAGGAGTCCTCTAGGGATGATGCTGATGACGAGGATGAGGAGAAGGCCTCTGAGGATGAGGACGAGGAAGAGGAGGAGCATCTAGCTCCAGCCGACTCTCCTACATTACCTGCTGTTGACCTTGTCCCCTTAGCTGAGGATACAGAGGCATTTGAAAAAGACGAGTCTACACCCACACCACCTGTACCATCACCTAGACTTCATAGGTCTAGGATATCTGTCTGACCCCAAACACCAATGTCAGCTGCTACTAAGGCACTCATTGTTGCGGTTTCTGCTGCACTACCTTCATCACCAACACACACAACTCCATTATTACCTTGGATCATCTCACTCCTATACAAAAAAAAAATATGAAAAAAAAGACTTCCCATCCCACCACTACCTGTACCATCTCCACCATTACCTCTACCATCACCACCTACCCATATTAACCCTACCTATAAGAGAGCAAAGATTTTGTCGCATTACGTTTTGTATATCTGTTATGGGCTAGAAATCTTTGTATTTTGAACAAGTGAAACTTCGGGCTTATGTAACACATACTTTGTTAAATCTAATGTATCAGTTTTAAACGACTTTTTGGTTGTTCTATATACATCTTGTGTTATTGATCTATGAAGTAACACGCCCCGGACCCTTATTCCGTTGCGACCCAACTTGGGGGTGTTACAGGACATACTCTAGCCCATAGAGTTGACTATGGATTTATTGATACTGTGGATGCTAGTATCTGTGCTTTTGAGAGTAGATCGATGACCACCGTAGGGGAGGTCAATGAGAGGGTTACAGATCTTGCTACTACTTAGAGGCAGGAGACTCATGAGCTCCAGGTGCGTTGTGAGGACGCACAGGACGACCGAGCTTTGTTGAGAGCTTAGGTTTCTTTATTGATGAGAGAGAGGTGATACTTCCGCTCGAAGGCTTCTTCTTTTGAGCGTGAGGCTGTTATTGCCCGACAGGCATGAGCTCACTCTGAGAGCCAGAGCCAGGCCATGGAGGCCCAAATTAGAGCTTTACAGAGGGATGTCGATATACTACAGTGGCAAAGGATTAGAGACGAGGACAGACTGATGAGCCACATTCAACACGAGCATGATAAATTCAAAGAGCTAGTGCGCACTGTAGAGACAGGACCCCAGGATGGACCAGCTGATGTTGGTAGTAGCTGTTAGTATTGTACCATTTTTAGCTATCATGTATAGCCTGCTATGTTTTATGGGTAACTCCTAGCTAGTAGTTTGTATGTATCTTTTGTCATCTTTTAGCTATCTTGTATGACATGCTAAGTATTATGGGTAACTCCCAGCTAACATTGCCTTAGGATCGTATTTTCATTTTGTATCTCATCTGTACTAATCATGTTGTAATCAGAACTATCATGTATGATTATCGATATCGTTATGTATGAATTTCAATTTATTTATGTCATTGTTGATTTCACTTCGATTGTATATTTCACTGTGTGATGTGATCTCATTTTATTTATTATGCATATGTTATGTCGCGTTTATGATTGTATGAAATCTAACGTGTATTATATTTTCTTGTGATTTTAAAGAAAATGCCTCCAAAGAGAACTACCACCCCTATGTCAGATGCCACCATTAAGGCACTGGTAGCCCGAAGTGTGGCCGACGCATTGGCAAAACACAAAGACAACATAAGCAAAAATGGAGACGACAACCATGATTCAGGAACTGGTAGCAGAAGGATAGAACGAGCTGCTCGTAAGTGCACCTACAGTGACTTCTTGAAATGCCAACCCCTTAATTTCAAGGGTACTAAAGGAGTTGTTGGTTTAACTCACTGGTTTGAAAAATGGAGTCGGTATTACATATTAGCAACTGCACCGTCACATACCAGATCAAATTTCCTACTTGCACTCTCCTTGGAAATGCTTTGACGTGGTGGAATTCCCATGTCAAGACCGTTGGTAATGATGCTGCATATGGCATGCCATGGAAAACATTAAAGAAGATGATGACTGATAAGTACTGCCCGAGAGGCGCGATCAAGAAGCTAGAGATTGAACTGTGGAACCTAAAGGTTAAAGGTACTGATGTGTTGAGCTATAACTAACGTTTCCAAGAGTTGGCACTGATGTGTTCGAGAATGTTTCCCGAGGAATCGGATGAGGTCGACAAGTATGTCGGTGGACTTCCCGACATGATTAAGGGAAGTGTGATGGCTTCTAAGCCAAAGACAATGCAGGATGAAATTGAGTTTGCCACTGAACTGATGCATCAGAAGATCCGTACTTTTGCTGACCATCAAGCTGAAAACAAAAGGAATCTTGATGACAACTCAAGAAGCAACCAGAATTAACAACAACGTTTCAAAAGGAAAAATGTGGCAAGGGCCTACACTGCTGGGCCTGGGGAGAAGAAAGTGTACGGAGGATCTAAACCTCTGTGCCCTAAATGCAACTACCATCATAAGGGGCAGTATGCTCCCAAGTGCAACAACTGCAAGAGGACTGGCCATCTGGCTCGAGACTATAGGAGTCCAGCTGCTGCTGCTAATAACCAAAGAGCCCTATGGTTATCACTTGCTATGAGTGTGGAGCTCATGGCCATTTCAAGAAGGATTGCCCTAAGTTGAAAAATAACAACAATGGAAACCAAGCTGGGAACGATGGAGCAACAACAAGGGCTTATGCAGTGGGAAATGCAGGGAAAAACCCAGATGCCAATGTAGTTACAAGTACATTCCTCCTAAACAACAGCTATGCTTCTATCTTGTTTGAACTGGTGCCAATAGGAGTTTTGTGTCTATTGCATTTAGTTCCCTAATTGATATCGTTCCAACTGCACTTGACCATGATTATGATGTCGAACTAGCCGACGAGAAAATAATTGGAGTTAATACTAGCACTTTAAACTTCTTAAATCATCCATTCAACATCGATTTAATGCCCGTAGAACTTGGTAGTTTTGATGTCATTATTGGTATGGATTGGTTAGTAAAGTATCATGCCGTAATCGTCTGTGATGAGAAGATCGTTCGTATTCCCTTTGGAAATGAGATCTTAATTGTTCATGGTGATGGAAGCAACAACGAGCACGGGTCTTGATTAAACATCATCTCATGCACCAAAACGCAAAAGTATTTGCTGAAAGGATGTCATATCTTTTTGGCACATGCTACCGCAAAGAAGGATGACGACAAGTCCGAGGAGAAGCGACTTAAAGATGTACCTATTATTTGAGATTTCCCCAAAGCATTTCCTGAGGACTTGCCGGGCATTCCACCAGCTTGACAAGTGGAATTTCAAATCAATTTGATACCTGGTGCTGCACCTGTAGCACGGGCGCCTTATTGATTAGCTCCGTCCGAGATGAAAGAATTGTCGGATCAACTGCAGGAACTTTCCGACAAAGGCTTTATAAGACCCAATTCCTCACCTTGGGGAGCTTCGGTCTTGTTTGTCAAGAAAAAGGATGGATCATTGTGGACGTGCATCGGTTACATAGAATTGAATAAACTAACGGTGAAGAACCGTTATCCGCTTCCAAGAATTAATGATTTATTCGATCAACTTCAAGGGCCGAGTGTTTACTCGAAGATTGACCTGAGGCCGGGTTATCATCAACTGAGAGTTTATGAAGAAGACATCCCGAAGACCGCTTTCAGAACTCGTTATGGCCATTATGAATTTCAAGTTATTCCATTTGGTTTGACGAACGCACCGGCTGTATTTATGGATCTCATGAATCGGGTGTGCAAGCCATATCTGGATAAATTTTTCATTGTCTTTATTGACGATATTCTGATCTACTCAAAGAACAAGCAAGAACATGAAGAGCATCTTAAGTTAATCTTAAAGTTGCTTAAGAAAGAGGAGTTGTATGCCAAATTTTCTAAGTGTGAATTTTGGATTCTCAAAGTACAGTTCCTCGGTCATGTGATAGACAGTAAGGGCATTCACGTGGATCCCACCAAGATCGAGTCTATTAAAGATTGGGCATCTCCTAAGACTATAACGGAGATTCGTCAATTTTTAGGTCTTGCCGGTTACTATCGAAGGTTCATTGAAGGATTTTCCAAGATCGCCAAATCAATGACCAAGCTAACCCAGAAGAAGGTCAAGTTTGATTGGGGTGACAAACAAGAAGCAACTTTCCAATTATTGCAAGAAAAGTTATGCAATGCACCTATCTTGGCTTTACTTGAAGGAGCTGATAACTTTATTGTTTATTGCGATGCTTTGCATAAAAGATTAGTGTTGGGAATTAAGGGCTTCTACAACTTTGTACTGCTGGTTCAACTTAGTACTGCCATGAGAAGACTTAGTACTGTCAAGCTTAGTTAGTACTGCTACTATAAATTGTTAGTACTGCCAGTTTATTCGTACTGTTTGTTATATAGTTAGTACTGCTAAAGTGATATGCATGAGTTATATTAGGAATAGATATGCATAAGTACTTAACGCGTTTTGTAAGCCCATTAGGGTTTCCTTGGTGTATAAAAGGAACCTTAAGGCATAGATCTAGATATCAATTTTCATATTAGTATTCATAGTTTGCATAGCAATCATAGTTAGTATTCATAGCTAATTTGTAATTCAAAATAGTATTCAATATATTAAAAGTTTAGTAAAGATCTTGTTTTTACTGTTTCATTGTTCTTCTTAGTATTGCAAACTAGATTCCGCATAGTTTGTGATATTTTTAATCTTAGTTTCTACTATAGTTGTCTTGATCTATCCAATATAACTAAGCTTTAACAAGCTAAGTAAGATCTGTCAAGAAGGGATCAACAAGTGGTATCAGAGCTTGTCAAGAAACTATGAATAAGAAGAACACTATATCTACACAAGATCTCATAATCAAAGAAAAGATGAAATCACAGTCAGAAACTACCTAAACAGTGTCTGCACTAAAACTTCCTATACTCAAAACAGGAGACTATGATCTATGGAGCATGAGAATGGAGTAATATCTTACTCACACTGATTATGCTCTTTGGGAGGTTATTATTAATGGTGATGCACCTGCTATTGCATCAGCTAGTACTGAAGGTCCCATTCCTCCCAAAACTACTGAACAAAAGCTAGCAAGAAAGAATGAATTAAAAGCAAAAAGCACTCTGTTGTTGGCCATTCCTAATGAGCACTTATTAAAGTTTTAAGGAATCAAGGATGCAAAGACCTTATGGGAAGCAATCAAGGCCAGGTTTGGAGGCAACAAAGAATCAAAGAAAATGCAGAATACCATTCTGAAGCAGCAATATGAGAATTTTACTGCATCAAGATCTGAAGGACTGGATAAAACCTATGATAGGTTTCAGAAACTCATCAGCCAATTAGAAACTCATGGTGAAGTTATCTCCCAGGAAGATGCAAATCTTAAGTTGCTAAGAAGTCTACCATCAGCTTAGAACAATATTGCCTTGATCATGCGTAACAAAGCTGATCTAAATGAGTTGAGCATGGACGATTTGTACAACAACTTGAAGGTGTATGAAGCTAAGACTAAAAGCCAATCAAGCTCAAGCTCAAACTCTCAGAATGTGGCTTTTGTATCTTCAGATGATACTAGCAGTACTAATGAAGCAGTTAATACTGCTCATGATGTTCCTGCTGCTAGGTCAAAGGAACAAGCTTCTTCCTTAACCTATGCTGATGATGTCATGTTTTCCTTCTTTGTCAATCAATCTAATAGTCCATAGTTGGACAATAAAGATCTAGAGCAGATTGATACTGATGATCTTAAAGAGATGGATCTCAAATGGTAGGTGGCCATGCTTACCATGAGGGTGAAAAGATTCTTAAAGAAGACAAGAAGGAATCTAAATTTCAATGGCAAAGAAACTGTTTGCTTTGATAAGACAAAGGTTGAATGTTACAACTTCCATAGGAGAGGTCACTTTGCTAGAGAATGCAGGGCACCAAAGAACCAGGGGAATAGAAATGGAGATGCTCCAAGAAGGATTGTACCAGTAGAGACTCCTGCAAATGCATTAGTTGTTCAAGATGGGATATGTCGTTATGATTAGAGCTATCAAGCTGAAGAAGGACCTACAGACTTTGCTCTAATGGCCCATTTGTCTTCAGGTTCATCTAGTTCATCAAGCTCAAATACTGAGGTATAAAATTGCTCTAAAGAATGTTTAGAATCTTATCAAACTCTTCAAAAACAATATGATCAACAACATGATGCTCTTAAAAAATCTAATCTAGAAATTATAGTTATCAAATGGGATTAGAATCATTAGAAGCTAGGATAGTTGTTCATGAAAAGAATGAAGCTGTTTATGAAGAAGACATTGCATTTTTAAAGTATGATGTCCAAGTGAAAGATATCTCTATCAAAGACCTTAAAAATCAGTTAGCAGAGGCTTTAAAAGAGAAAGATGATTTGAAATTTAAATTAGAAAAATTTGAAGAATCATCAAAGAATCTAACTAAACTGATAAATAGTCAAATAAGTGCTAAAGACAAAGCTGGTCTTGGTTATGATAGTCAAATAAATGAGAGTGAAGTGGTTCATAGTGTGTTTAACAGTAGAGAAAGTGATGTGAATGATAATCAAGTAAATGATAGGTTTAAGAAGGTTGAGGGATATCATGCAGTTCCCCCTCCCTACACTGGGAACTACATGCCCTCAAGACCCGACTTATCCTTTGCTGGATTAGATGATTCTGTCTATAAGACTAATGTAAGTGAAAGTATCTCTAGTGTGCCTAGAATTGAATCAACTGCATCTAAACCTAGTAAGGATAGTTTGGAACAACCTAAAGATGTTAGGCCTAGTGCTCCTATAATTGAAGATTAGGACACTGATAGTGTGTTTAGACCTAAACCTGATCAGATAAAACCAAAGTTTACTAAAATTAATTTTGTCAAATTTGATGAGTATGTGAAATCTGTTAATAAGGAAAGCACACATAGGCAAGAAGAGTATCCTAGGAAAAGTCAAAGTCCTAGGGATAATAGAAGAAACTGGAATGGAATGATGACTCAGAAACTAGGAAATGGTTTTGAGTTTATAAAGAAAGCTTGTTTTGTATGTGGAAGTTTCAACCATTTAATCAAAGACTGTGATTTTCAAGACAAGAAAATGGTAGAAAAACCAGTGTTGAATAATAAGGGAAGGGTTACTGGTCAAAGGGAAGTTATACCAGTATGGAACAATATCAGAGGGTGAATCACCAAAACAAATTGACTCACCCACATCCTAAAAGAAATTTTGTTCCAACAGCAGTTGCAACAAAGTCTGGACTAGTGCCAGTTAATGCTGCTAAGCAAAGCTCTCCAAGAGTAGCAACATCAATTAGTACTGCCAGGCATGTTAATACAGCTGCACTTAAACCAAAAGTGAATGCTGCATCACCCACAAAATATTCTTATTTTAAAGCACATTTACCATTAAGAAGGCCTTTTAACCAAAAATCAGCAGCTAAAACCAACAATTTTAATAAAAAAGTTTATACTGCTAAGATTAATAATGTAACTACTGCTGGGCCAGAAGTAGTAGTTAGTACTGCTGAGGGAAAAAGGGAAAATGCTGTTAAGTCCTCAGCATGCTGGATTTGGAGACCATTAGAAAAAGTAATTGACCATATCTCCAAAGACAGTAGATCATACATGCCTAAAAGATTTGACTATGTTGATCCTCAAGGCAGACTCAAGTCAGTGATGGCTTGGGTCCCCAAGAGAAACTAATTCTCTTATTTTGAGTGCAGGGTAATCCACAATATGCTTTACAGAATCAAGGGATTTTTGATAGTTGATACGCTATATAATATATACTAATATATAATATTTCCACAAGAGTAATTAAGAAAATTCCCTAAGGAAAATTCACTTTTTAAAATATATATATAATATATAATATACGTATGTTTACCGGAAAGTATGATTTCCCGGGTCGTTTTCCCAATGATTTGAGAAATTAAAACCTCGCTTCATATTGGATATTAATTTGAATGGGTTCGAAGAATGATTGGGTTTTCTATAACTACTAATTTAAAAACAAGCAATTAAAAACAATTAAAGCACTTAATGATTAATGGGAAACAAATAAAACGCGACCAATAAGCAAGTAAACTAAATTTAACTCCTAAAAATGTAAACTAAATTTCTAAACCTAAAAAGATAGGACAAAAGAAAATTTTAGGAAAAAGAAAAACATTTTTTTGATTATTTTTGAATTTATTATGAATTAAAAACTAATTTAATCTAATTAAATCTTAAAAAATAGCAAATTAAGTACTAAAAATTT